>JAPYZS010001921.1:0-13482 GCA_030522925.1 Trissolcus japonicus | reverse complement strand
TGAATACCCCCCAGGGCTCTTCGCGCCATCCAAGCTCAGATGACGCGAGCGAAGCCCCGACCATACCTGTAGAGGTGGACCGCGGTCACCGCGACCGAGGCCCGCGCCATTCACCTGGCTTCTCGCGGGGTCCTGATTCAATGGAGAGCCCGTTTATAGGGATCCATGCCAATCACGTCAGCAGAGCCCATTTATAGGGATGCTACACTCTGATAGGCTTAAGCCCCCATAACAACTACAAGGTCTTGCGATCCCTAATGGGGGTGAAAAGACGTTACTATATTCTGAAGTTATCAAGTATTTCAAGTGGAATGCCACTTTAAGATCATGGAAACGTAAAAAACAAGAAATTTGTTTGACATGGAGACAAGTTCCTGCAATTGTACGTATGTATGCAGTTTATCCAAATCGATTTGAGTGTTTTTGCTCACGATATTCACTGACGGTTGGGAAAGGTCCAACATCTTTCGCTGTCCTCCGAACAATCAACGGTGAGGAAAAACAAACCTTTAAAGAAGGGTGCGAGGTATCGGGTGTTTTTCAGAACAACGATTACTGAAATCTTACTATGGAAGAGATTGTAGCAATGCGATTTCTTTTTCAATCGCGATTTCTATTCTTCATGATATTTACCTCCTGTAAGGTTTCCAATCCTGTAGCTCTTTGAAATCAATTCAGGGAACCAATGTCCAAAGATGTAGCTCATACTCTTGAACAACGTAGTCTGGATTTAATTGGTTGTGATCGTGTTTATGAGAAGGCTTCCATTCTTATTGATGAGATTGTTTTACCTTATCTGGTAATTATCGTGTATCTGATACGATGCAATATTTATATCACAAATAACACACATTATTTTCAGACAAACTTTCAAGACGTCACGTCACCGAGTATGGCTTACCTCCCACACGGTCGAAAGTATATTTCAAAATATATTCAATGTAAATTTTATATATTTAAAATATATTCCTATATATTCTATACTTTTTCATTTATAAATCATTTATTGTTGGGGATGCGACTGAGTGGCACCCTCTGACAGCTATATTTTTCGAGCTAATGACGTATTTTCATACGCCGCTGCGTTCGGAGAAAATAGCGAGGGTTGTTATAAACTTTGATGTGTGCGATATTAAAACGTATTCAAAACTCCCGCGAAATTGCTTAAGATGCGCTCTGCGCCACCTGCTGTGAGGTGTAAAAAGGTTAAAATCTTAATTATTTGAATTTATGCGAGGAGTGATCGCAGCGTCACCTGGTGTCTTCTGCTAATGCGCAGAGTGGCGTGGGGGTGACCAAGTTTGTATTTTCGCGGGCTTGGTGGTCAGCGCCGCCAGGTGCCCAGTGCGTAGTATGTGTTAAGCGTTGTGAAATTGACGCACGCTGTATGTATTTAACGCACCCTATAAACGCATTCTGTGTGTCTTGGTCAGATGGACGGGTAGAAAAGGATACGAACTTTGGAATGTTCGTGATATCCTTTCTCTTACTCTACTTGCCGTGAGGCAAAGAGAGAGAGGGCAAGCTCGTCGGTTTTCTGGTCCGTTTCGGACGCAAGCCGACGGGGATGATCACCACGTGTGATGAGAGGGATGAATAACCTCGTCTCGAGGTGTTCGCGGTTGAAACACACCCTAGTTACTAGTGTGGTTTCGAGGGGTTGATCACAGATTCTGTGACTGCCTGCAATGAGTGCAGGTGAGAGCGAGATCACGTTACGTAATTGCTCTCGAGCGGGACAGTCGACGCGTTACGAGTGACTGGGGAGCGAGCGTATATTCGCGTTTCGCGAATGCTCGTGGCAGGGAATAACCAACTCGTTACGAGTGGTGCGATGAGCGCCGATGGCTCGCAAAAGGTGTCAACGCTATGGTTCACACGAGAAAACTGAGCTCTGGGCTCGCGAAAATGCCTTTACGCGTCAGATCAGCGGCCAAAAGTGGAACTAACCATGCTCGAGCAGGTTAGTTCCACTTACGATCCGCTGATCTGACGCGTAAAACGTCGTACGCGCCTCGGGCGCCGGTGGCGCCCTCGGCTGTAATATACTATTAGGTGACTCGTTTCGAGTGCTTAGGCGTATTCTTCGTTTCGAAGACGTGTGTTGAAATGCCTCTGGGCAGGCTTATTCAATCACAAAACTGAGACGCAGTTTTTGTTTCCTCTTAAGCAGGTCCCAAATCTCTGTGGCAAGAGGGTCCCGTTCGTATACCCTGAAAAAATATCAAATAGAGCACTACCAATACACAAAAATTATATTACTGCTGTACAAACCTACAATAGCAAAATTAATGTACAGTAAGAAATGTAACAAATGCGATAAAACAGGTACAAATAAGATAAGGAAAATCCCTGACCCTTGACAAGCGTCAGGTATACGAGAAAAGTTAAAAAATAATGTACAAGTGTACAGACGTAGTAGAACAGAAAAGATAAAAAATAATGTACAAGTGTACAGACGTAGTAGAACAGAAAAGTTAAAAAATAATGTACAAGTGTACAGACGTAGTAGTACAGAAAATTAAAACGAGAAATAAAAAGAGTTCGAATTGCAGGGGGCGGTAAAGTAAACATGGCTCGAGAGCGACATACAACACCGGGTGATAAAAGTTTCTATTGAGCTAATTCTCCGTGCACACTTAAAATTCATAAGATAAAATAATAAATGAAATGAATGAGATTAATAAATGAATAATAAAAAATGAATTATAAAATATACAATTAATAAAAAATAAGATTGAAAAGAATGAGATTATAAAACAACTAAATATAGAAAATTATGTACAATATATGAAAATTATCTCTACTCCAGAAAATAAAGAAATGTCCAATCGATGCTCATGCGCCACGGCTGGACCGCCTCCAATCGGTCTCCAACGGAGGGTTTGATGAAATTCTCGACCGAGGAGTGACGCAGAGCGACGTGTCGGGGCATGACACCCCTTGGTGCGCAATGAGCACTGCAGATGCATGCCTCTTGGTAATCCGTGAGCACCGCAGCATCAGATATGGTTCCGGAACCATCAAATGCCTGATGCAATGCGGTGAACATCACTTCCGCGGTATATGAACGGCTATTAAAATAACCATCGTCAAAACTCGTCGCCCATTACGAACACTGTTTATTAATAAAAACACGACTCACAACGAACAGACCACTACAGAGTACCTGTCGAACGTAAGCTGGGGCTCGCAATGCGCAAACTTAAAGCGTTTCGTGACGATCAGACCGTTAATGGGTCATCGGTGGTGCGTTAGTCTGTCAAGAGGTCACTAATTAGTCACACTCCCTAATCGCTGCCTACCATAGAATGCCATAGGACCATAGGACAGATGAAACGATACGTCTTCGGTACGTCACTGAAAATATCGGCAACCCTGTTTTACGCTTTTAACGACAGAATTAAAAAAAAAATGTCAGAATGTTTTACATTAAAAACTATATACACTTTGAAAGTGTTCTTATTCACATTTTAACGACGAAATCTACGACAAAGCGAAGCACCGAGGAAGCATAGCACCCTGGCGTCCCGGAACCGGAAAATTTACAGATGGCCCCAAATTCCCCCTCATCAGCCCCGAGCTGACAAAAATGCTACCGCGCCTGACGAAGCCCTAAGTAGCACACGAGGACCCCAACTTCAGCCTGAATCAGGTACTAGCTAAGTAAGAAAGGAAACGCAACAAAGTGAACACATGCTAAAACCTCGATCACCGCGAATAAAAACCGATCAAAATATTGCCGACAATATTAGAATTTTGAAACTTCCGTTATGAAGTGATGCCGTTACAGTTATATATTTTGTAACTTGCGATGCTGACTTGTCTACCCCGACGTTAACGCAACTAGCCGCCGCTGGTCTAACAAACGAAATTTCACGCAGGGAAAATAAATTGAAAATTGGGGATATCGTCACAACACAAAATGGAAACGTTACTCTTTTTGGGTTCGCAATAAAAAATAAACTGAATGAAATTTACGAGTACAGCAACGCGACAAAGGTTCTTACAACTCAGAGAAATTTTGCAACAACATAATGTCACAGCAGCACGCGTAGGGTTAGACCGCGAAATATTAAATGACGGGCAATGGATCGAAATAATCAAAGAAATGCAAATAGTTTTCCACGACGCACAAATAGTCTTTTTCCTCCACGATCAATTTGCCCGAAGAATTCCTAAAAGACCTCGCGGATCAACGAATGCACAAGTAGCGATGACACGCGACCACGCTGTAAGGTGTCGTGCCCACGGTCGGAGTTGAGCGCCAGAAATCAAAGCATCTTAGATAACAATTAAAACACTTTACAATCACCTCCGGATATAAATTCTCCATCCGGACCTTTTCCAGATGAAATTATTCGCTAACACGATAGCTTCAGTGACACAAAAAAACCAGCTTCCTTCCACAGACCAAATCCAGAATTTTTTCCACCCAACCAAACTCTTAACCTATCACCAGATTACCACAGATCAAATTATGACGACATTTCTCACTCAGACAACAATCAAGATCGAATTGAACTCCTGTCCTTGCCTCCTACCGACCCAGAAGAATTATCCGATTCACAACACATTCCCAATGAACCCGACGATCCTGTCGAACCTATCCACATCAACAAATTTCCAAACATCGGAACCTCCTCAGATAACATCCTACCTGAACCTGGTCACATTGCGCACCTCATGACTGCTGACTGTGACTGTAACAGCAGAACCCTACGAGTCCTCCTAACAGTGGATTACATTTAAACGCGGAATTAATTTAAATTTTTGCGACACTCACTGTGTTTTTGTATTTGTAACGGAAAAATTATTGTTCCACCCCTTGAAATGCGACCCGATATAATAGATGAGCACCATTCTAGTACGGCCACCGAGGTATAAAGGAAACCTACCACAAAATGTTGAATAATTTTTATTGGAAGAATATGCGAAACGACATAAATGATTTTATCGAACGTTGTTATACTTGTCAAAAATATAAAGCCACGCGACAAAAAACTCGGGCCCCTATCGTCATCACCGACACTTGCTCAGATTGGTAGGAAAAAGTCTCCCTTGATGTCTACGGACTTATTCGAGGTTACAACAACATTTATAAATACAATTATAAATACCTCCTAACAATAATTTTAAAATTTTCACTCGCTACATGTTTAGTCGAAGCCACAGCCGAGGAAATAATTAAAGCGTTTGCACACAACTTCATTTGCATTTTTTCTTGCCCAAATGCGACTCTCACTGATCAGGGCAGATCCTTCATCAGCGATCTGAACAAATAATTCGCGGAACTATTTACGATCAAACATTACATCTGTAGTCCTTACCACCCGGAATCAAATGGAGCCCTCGAGCGCTCACACTTCGAACTTACGCAATTTCTCAAATGCTTTCGATGTTCACGTACAATACAACGAAACAGTCTAGAATAAGGTCTAGCCCATTTGAGATCATGTTTGATCGCAAGGCACGACTTTCCTCTGAATTCTCTATTGACAAAACCGTCACCTAATCGAGCGCGTAAATAGGCTACAAGATTATAGGACTCTCGTGAGCACGAACCTACAAGACGCAAAGGCAAAATTAAAATTGTATTACGATACGAAAGTGCGAAACGCGGACTTTGAAGTAGGCGATTACGGGTTTGAAATTAAAGGTTGGCGGCAGACATAATTAGAGCCAACGAACATTGGGCCATTTTTGGTGACAGGAATCACATCGCGAGGGAATCTAATCAGAGATGTAAATGGGCGACGGCAAAACATTCACCAAAATCGGGCGTAACTACCGCACCTCGGTGAACGAGACCTCAAAAAAGTCAGAATCCCCTGAGCGACGAAACGCGATTCAGAAACTTCTATAAATATCATTAAATGTCCGTTGTCCTAATTGCGGGGGTATTTGTTCCCTGGGATGGGTCACCGCTGCGACGCCTTTTAGTTGACGGGTCGTGTGTTTCCCCCATTTTATGGCCGCTTTTTGTATGTCTTTTACTGCAATAAATCTATTAAGCGAAATGCTTTCTCGTTTGTGCTTATTTTATTTTACCTATTCCTAGTTGTACATATCTTGTGAATATTTTGTTTTGTATATGTTTTGTGAGAAGAATAAGAAAAAAAAATTCCGTCCGGGAGAACAAATTTAAGATTTTTCCGGCCCCAGCACCCCAGCCTCAACTGCCTCCGCACGGCCTCTATCCTCTAACCGATCCTCCGCATCCAACTTAGTCAAATCCTCGGCCAACTTGTCCAACGCGCCGGCAACCCTCTTCAGCGTACGCGCTTCCTGGACCACTAGAATAGAAAAAAGAAGATATAGAAAAAGAATAAAAAAAACGGGGAAAAAATAATATATCGAAAAACTGTACTTACGACCATGTTTACGCAACCGCTGCTGTAGACCCGCAATCACCGCCCGAAACACATCCGACACCTTCGGTTGATTTTCCATTTTTTTTAAACCACGTCAATCCTCACACGATCAAGATGAGACAGAGAATGACCCAGCCGCGACAATGCGGCTATCTAGAACATCCGCGTTCCAAGCGAAATTCATGGGAAACGGACAAATAATTGGCCACATAAAATAAGACTGAATAAAATGAATGCTTTTAAAAAACTTTTCGAAACAAATCCAAAAAATTAAAATTCAAGACATGAATGGGCCCCTTGTGCCCATTCAAAACAGAATTATACCGAACCATTTTGCATTCTATTTTTATCAAGTTCAAGCAATAATTTTAAAACATTCTAGCAACGATCAACATGTCTTTCTTCCACGTTTACACCACCACAAGTTTAGCACTAATAAATTTCATTTTCCAAATGATTTTCAATTCAAATTTAAGTAAGTTCCTTTTTGAAACTTTTACTTTTCCCTCACTGGGACAGAGACGTTTTCTTTTATCATCACAAATCCAAATAAATTTAATCGGAAAATAACACAATTTTAAATTTTAATTAAATTAAGCAAGATACAAATTTAATCATTCAAAAAATAATAATAATAATATAAATACTTTTTTTAACCAGACCATTATATTCTACAAAAAACAATAACATCATAAATTCCATCATGAAACCTTGGCCACAGGCCAGGCTGTCGATGTTCAATTAAATTTAGAAATCAAACAGCCGGCATTTAATTCTCTGAAAAACATCGCATTCGTTTTTTGGTCACCCGATAGATGAACAAGCGAACAAGTACGAACACCCAGTATACGAGCGTTCGAACTTCGTTGCCTGGCAACGAACGCTTTCGTTAGCAGGCAAGGGATCGGGCCCCTAGCGACGACGCTACAAACGGACATCGTCGCGCCATCTCGCGTTCACTATTAAGTACTACATTACTGAACCCAATCAAACCTGAATTTGGGTAAGCTGTTATGCTTAATCCAGGTGGGGATATTTTATCCAATTTAGACTTATATTTTTCATGCGCCACACAATTGGCTGGCGTTAAAAAAGTAAGACTCTTTTAAACATTTATTATTAGAAAATCAACTGTCAAGCTGTTATGATTTGACAAGAATTAAACAATAAAATATTGTTTCGAATTAAATTTATTTCCTTTTCCTTTTAAATTAATTAATAAACAAATTTAATCCACAAGCTGTTATGCTTGTAGATTGCGTATTAAATGAAAATTCGGTAAGGACATGTGACCTGGCCGGGTTCCTCTATACATGAGAAACGACTATCCCTGCATAAGGAACGACATATGTATAAATATGTATTTATGAACGACATATGTATTCATGTGGATTAGTTCTATAAACGGTCACCAATGAACATGAATATCCAACGTACAGACGCTGAAGTCTTGCAGATGGTGGTTTTACGTGTAACATTAATTAACGCGGTCACGATTGAGTTACTATAGACAAACGGTGAGTCGTACGGTATTGTCCGTTTTTTTCAAAAGCATTTAAGGCCCACATTATCGTTGAATGTTGCAACTCCGTTAAGACGATGAAATATATCTGCAATTATATGAACAAGGGTTCTGATCAAGACATTTTTGAGGTTCAACATGCTCGCAGGCAATCCAATCCATAAGATGAAGTACAAATGCATCAAGCTGGGCGGAATAGCAGAACTAACGGCGCAATTTGTTTTTCGCTTGTTGTACAATTATCTATCCATCTAGGAAATGGTCAGCAATGATTTGCTAAGTGCTAAATCGACGATTTTGCTAAGACAGTACTATATTCTGATGTTCCCAAATATTTTAAGTGGAATGCAACTTTAAGATCATGGAAACGTTCTAAACAAGGATTCTGTGTTGGCCCTGATAGACCAACAGTGGAACAAGTTCGTGCAGTTGGACGTATGTTTGCAGTTCCTCCGAATAAATTTGATTGTTCAAATTGTTAGACATTTGATGCTAGAAAGAGCGTTCGCCACCTGGGATGCTCTCTGGCTAACGATTCAAAGGTGTTCGTCAAATCGTAGCTTGGCATCGATCTGCATTTCCAGGTATCTTAGTGAACGTTGCGACGTTAAATCACAGTCTCTGACTAAAAGGGTGATAGTTTGCCGTTTCTTCCTCCCTATCACGAGGATAGCTTCTGTTATGTGGTCGGCTAGCTGCAGACCAACTGAGGTGAGCCATTGCCGGATCCTAGCAATAGCTTCATTTGCAATGTAGATGGTATCGTCGAGGAAATTTCTGACTACGACAACTGCTACATCATCTGCGAATCCCACCGTCGTAAAGCGCTCGGGCATTGGCAGCCTCAGCTCCGCTCCGTACATGCTGTTCCACAGTAATGGTCCGAAAACTGATCTTTGTGAAACACCAACCGTGACTCGGTACGATCTTGTTCCTGTCTCTAAGTCGTATGTCAGGACTCTGCTCGTGGAATAGCTGGCGATGATCATTAGCAGGTAAATTATAACCTCGTCACGATGGCGTAGTATATTTTCCTCCTTTTCGTCCAGCTGCTTCCTGCTATCGCCTCTCTGGCGATGCCAGTGACTTTCCACGGCATCAATCGTGAATCTAACTTTTTGGAATCCGTACTGGTTTTCAGAGAGACTTTGGTTGCCCTCACTGAGTACTTTAAGTATGCCACAGACGATCCTCTCGAGCAATTTGCCTGTTGTGTCCAACAGGCAAATTGGACGGTAGGATGAGGGCTCATCCGGTAGTTTGTCGCCCTTGTAGTAGTTCCTTCATTGCAATAAAAGGCACTTTTCCGAAATCTTTGAGTGAACTGGTCGTAGAGGTTGTTTCTCGTTATTGTGGGAACAGAGTCGTTACTATGTTTTCAAGAATGTCTGGGCAGGATGGCGATGCTGAACCCTGACTCCTTAACCTGGCCATGACTGTTCGGTAGGGTCGTCCCCATGGATCATGGACTTTCCTGCATAGCTCATTCCAGCTACGTCGCTTACTAGCCTTTATAGCTTTGCCGAAAATTCTTCTGGCTTCGGCGTACTGATCTCTGAGCTCCTCAGAGGCTGCGCTACTCCGAGCACGTTGTGCTCTGCGCCTGGCGCAGAGGCATTTGTTTCGGAGCTCTAAAATTTCATCGTTCTAGTAGTAGGCAGGCTTATAGCGATTACCGTTCGATTGCTAGATCATTGATGCGTCACATACGCTGCTCACTAGTCTCATCTACTGAGCGACCTTAAAGTCTGATGATCTCTCTATCTCGATGTTTTCTCCCATCATTTTTGAGAATGCCGCTCGGTTAAATTAACGCGGGTTCCACGAGTGTCTTCTCACAGTTGCTAAAGTTGTTCGTCCGTGGTTAGTTGACACTTCGAAAATAATCGTCTGGTGGTCGCTGTGTGCATAATGGTCTATGACTTTCGAAGATACAATGCGAGTCACAAGGTTATCATTTGCGAATGTCACGTCAAAAACAATGCTGTTTCTGTTGCTCGTGAAGATAGGAGTATCACCGATGTTTAATATGACGACGTCTAACGGGAAAACGAGTCTAGGAGCCCTTCACCTTGCCAGTTGGTCAGCCTGCTACCTCAGTCTGTGGCACACGCATTAGAGTCACCTGCAATTATGACAGGGCGCTTGCTGCGGAGTTTTTGCATGATGTCATCCAAGGTCGATTGGAATTCATCGATGGTAACATTTGGTGAGACATACACACTGCAGACGTAGATGTCTCGCACCTAGATCCGGACGAATTCGCTTCGTTTATTTGGTTGTACCTTCTCGATGAAGAGGCCCTTGTATAGCCAGATAGTTTCTTGGCCAGTGCTATCCGCCATCCAGGATCTCTCATTCTGGATTTCACGGTATTGCTCGCAGACTATAGCGTCATCTATGTTTTGCTCTTGCGATTACTGCCAAAAGAGGTCTTGGGCTGTCCGACAATGGTTTAGGTTCAGTTAAAGGAATCTTATTTCTTACGATTCGCTGCCACCCGGGCTGCCTGCTGGTATGCAGGAAAAGCGTAGCTGCCAGTGCGATGGTTTCCATCTGGCTCACATGGAAGGCATTTAATGTCCTTTGCCTTGCAATCTCTAGCATGATGTGAGGTCTCACTGCTCTTGAAGCACATCTTAGAGCGGCCGGGCCATTGCATTACCTATCAAGGTGGCCAAACCCAAAGCATTGGTAGCATCTCATGGGCGTGTCCTTCTCTCTGGCTCTGCATACCCAGCCCACTTTCAGTCTGCCTTGAGTCAGAATCATTTTTGCCAGTTCAATTAGCAGCACCAGAACCGCAGTTTAAGTACCCCCGTTGGCTCGTCGAAGTGATTTAACTACACCTATCTCGATCTTTTCTGCTCTCTCTATACGATGGCCTTTGTGTAAACCTTGCTGGTGACCGCAGCTTGATCTTTCAGCTTCTTTACAATCGCTGTTAGTTGCTTTCCTGTCTTGTCATGGGCGTTTCTTTCCAAGACCAGCACTAAACAACCCGTGTCGATTTTCCGTATCCTTGTGAAATTTTGCCCCACCTCTTTCATGTCTGGGTCACTCCTCAGTGACTTCAAGATTTTCGCGCAGGATTGCTCTTCCATCGCTTTCACGACGAGTGTTCCTGGTCGGGTAGGTCTAGATGACTTTCGTCGATCTTTCTTGGGCATCTTCTTCACTTGTTTTTGCGACAGTGACTGAGGCAGCCAGATGAGAGGCTCATCTGCTCTGGTGGAGGGAGGTGTGTGGTCTCCACCGAGTTTAGTGAGCGAGGAAAATTGGAGGCCAATGGCAGACATAGCCTCAACAATGATGAAAAAGCTAAGACAAGAAGAGAGCGTGAGGAGAAAACAACCTCGACGCTAAAGAAGTAGGCAGAAAGCCAGCCCACCTCGGGCGAAGTAATGCCTGGCGGCAAATACGCGCGAGGGTAAGAAAGGAGTACCCTACCCACTAAGTTTTTAGTGGGTAGGGGTCCTAGCGGACTCCGGGACCGAAAAACCTGCTGGACCGAATCCCGCAGGTTTTCAAAGGAAGTCATTAGAGATGACAGCGAGAGGGGGCGTTGAGTGCATTTTCTTGTCCTTGTAATAAAAAAATATACTACTGTGATTCACAGTTATAATTTCATCTTTTTTTTATTTATTTTGGTATGTGGCTAATTTTTGTTTGCTATTTTCATGTTTTTGAATCAGTTATGGGTTTAAATTTTTAAGTTCTATTGATTTAACCTTTTGTGTCAACGCCACAAACGCGACTACATAATCTCAAAGTGCCAAATTCGATACAGTGCTGTTGTAAAACTAATGATACAGCTGATGCCATATTACTCTGATCAAAGGACAGAAAATATTTCGTCTACCCCCATTGGTCAATACACACAACTATAGAACTGTTATAAAGACGATGAGAGTGGCGTTATAAAGGCAAAATGAATAAAGTTAGTATGCTATCCTGTTTCTTGGTGTTTTATCCCTTTTGAAGAAATGATTCTTCATTTGTTCAAAAAATTTGCTTGATTTTTCATCATTACTCAGTATTCCAGTATCAGTTTATACAATCAAATTTGGAATATGCTTTTATTTTTTTCTATAAGTTTCTTTCATATAAAAACAATTCCGTACAACAATTATCAGGTCACCTAATATAAAAAAAGCTATTTGGCACATATTTAATGATAACAATTTATTTTTAAATGTATTTTTCCATATTAATAATCAGAAACCCCAAAAATATCAGTTTTTTCAAATGTCTATGACTGCCTACAGATTCAACTGAGTCTCAGGCTCAACTGAGGTTCTAAACTTGAAGTCTTGAAATTGAATTCGTAAAAAATTTGTTTCAATAAAATTGAATTTGAAATTTGTTATTTTACCAAAATCTCGTCCGATCAATGTTGTTCAGTGTGTATAGGTGTATAGGTATGGTCAACTGGGGTAATTATGATAACAGGCTAATTTTTATTAACAAATTACTGGCAATTTCTTATGTGAAAGGAGAATATTGTCTTATAATGTCGTACAAACAATACTGATGAACTTTGAATTGAAGTTATTGAGAATTTTTTATTGTTATTTCAAATTTCATTCAAAGCAACACAAATCTTCAATTTTCAGTTTGGAGTGTTCCGTTGAGAGTTAATCTTCTTTAAAAAACAGGCTATATATATTTGTCGATAAAAAACCAGTTTTCCGGAATTAACGCCAGCGACGCGCTAATTTTGAATTTGAAATTAATTGAATGTTATAACGAATGATAGTTTCACGGAAAATTGTCTTCGTTATAATTTCCATGGTAAATCAGTAGGATCAATAGTAATATTTGACATCATGACTTCTTTTTCTTGATAAACTCAAATCATAACAGTTCCACTAATGACTGTCGCTGCAATGCATGATACAGACTCTAGTTCCACTGCAGGGTAACGATGTATTTAAAATATGCAAACGAATTACAGGAGCGCCTATTTTTGATGTAAGCATATGGGACGAATCACCAGACCACTTAAGGTGGAATGAGAGTCGATTTTAACATATCAAAATTTTGTTCCAAAATATCTCCAAAACCACTGCCCAAATCATTTGAAACCTTGCATGCACTCTTAAAAAATGAGAATATAGGTCACTACATAGCCAAATTTTCAAAATTAAGACAAAAATGTGTTTTTTCAAAATGTCAAATATAACCGAAATGACCCTTCAGACTTTGGACACTTTTTTTCACTTTTTCAGATAAGAAATCTAAAAATCCGGCTGTCATGTTCGCGCCTCATTAACTATTTTATTTTACATTTTATTATATATTTTATTTGATAAATTTATTAATAAAGGGCGTTGCCCGAGCGCACCGGATGTACGCCCGTGTCAACGCACCGATATTGAGCAATACGTTAAATTCCAAATAAGTCACCTGCCCATCAATGGCCCGGTCATTCACTTAATTGTAACATTCGTGCCCGTTCATTACACTATGTCGCAATCATACGCTCGGACTCAGCCGCGGAGCGTCAAGTGCAATGAACGAGGATTGCAACTCTGCATTTTCGGGTTCCGTGACCCATCCACCTCCACTGTCTTAGGGCCGCGA
>JAPYZS010001920.1:0-11537 GCA_030522925.1 Trissolcus japonicus | reverse complement strand
CACGGCACACCGAACAGCGAGTCTCGCCTTGTCTTTGTACTTCAATGACACATGTATCACATAGTACGAGATGCCCACAAGGCATAAATGCCTCTGTTGTTTTGCGTATTTAACGCTATAAAAATAAAAATCGACAGAAACTTGTTCTTGTAACACAATAATAAGTTGAAAAATAAATTAAAATAAAGTAGTCAACTCTAAAAAAGCGAAATAAAAGACCAGCAATCAGACGCTTCAACTGTAGATGATTCTGATTGAGGTAAATTCTGTGTCGCACAGCGAGCAACGTGTCTGGCCTCGCATTTGTATGTCCGTTGTACAAGTTGCGCAGATGATGCGGTGTCCACACGGCATGAATGCCTCCGTTGCTTGACGTCTCGAGCACACCAGGCAATTAGCACCTGTGCTTCCTTGCGCTTCGATGATTCTTGGTACAATAAAGTTTGTCACCTGTTGGACTAGCCCAAGAATATCGTTAGCCCCTGTTACGCGTATACCCATGTTTGACGTATTCAGCGTGGACGTACTGGGAACACCTTCCGGAAGTGAACCATTCTGAACCCCAGTATAAGATCCTTGCAAACTTCTACTTGGTGAATTAAGTATATTAAGATTATATGGACTCGAACGGACGGTGGTACGCCTGCCTCGCCTTGTAGTCTGCTGAATGGGGTATCTTCTTATTCCTCCTGAAAAATAAAATGAATAAAAATAATGGTAATGTAAAGCAACCTTTGATTGCAAAACAACTTTTTGACAAAAAATAGAGCAAGTTTTAAGAAGAGAATATTAACAAATATTACAAAAAACACAAACATAGTGATACAATAGAGCGTGTGGCAGTGTAAGGCTTTGCATATTATTGAGGATTTGCGTGCGCAGCACGCAGAGGTGACGCAGCTAGCAAAGTATCATAGTTGCTGAAACATTTCTTCACCCGTAAGTCTCAGCGGTGTATCCATTATGTCAATGACATTTCCATCACAGGCGAAAATGTTGCTCACGAGTCGTGGTTCGCGCATCAAATTTTGGACGAGTTGTTCATGTGTCCAAGAAATCGCTCTGACGAATGTTTTCATATCACTCCTGTACAAAAAAATTAATATAAAAAAATATGATTGTAGATAATAGGAAATAAAATGTTTTTGCACAGAAAAATACTTACGTTCCATCTGTGAAGTCATCTACTTGCTTTGTAATAGTTTCAGTTTTTTTTGTGCACCCTTTTGTACAGTTACTTTTTTTTGGTAGCAAATTTTGTAGGGATCGCTTGTAATCGGTAATGTTGTCTTGGATCATTGCTTTAACGTTATCTAAACAAAATTAACAGAAAAAAATTTAATTAATAATAATGATAAGAAGTCATTAATAATCGTTTAAAACTTTGTAGAAGTCAAAATGATAACCTAAAAACAGCCATATTCCTGGCCTATTGCCAAACTTCATTGTTGCACGTTGAATGGACACTTCCAAAAAATTGCTGAGTGTTCGGTCGCAACAATACAAGCTCATTTTTGATGGATGATTCATCATTGATATCGCAAATTCCATGAACACGGGGATGTTTGTGTGCAACTCACGTTGTTCCTCGCCGGTAGCTCGTACAAGGCTTCTCAGCTCGGGAAATGACCTTTCAAGGGGATATCAAGACAGATATACCTATCTTCAAGTTGATTCAATTCTAATTCTATCCACTTATCAACGAATACCTGCAAATTTATAATTTTGGTAAAGAAAATTAACACTGCGTGCCGAGGATACTCTTTTTCGATGCTTTTTCGACGAAAGTAACGTCTGAATAAATACGAAAGTTATATATAGCGGCCTCTAATAACGCATGGTCAATTGAAACGGAAAACTTGTCATTAAAAAATCTACAACAATATATTTGTTTCTTTGAAATATATTAACCTGAATGATGTTGTAGTGGCTGACATCTAAACGTGCTTCCGGAAAGATCAGTTTCACGGCGCCTACAATAGCTCGTCGAAGTGGAGTAGTGGCGCGAGTAATTCGTATGTCAGAAGCTCGGTTTTTTATGAAAGTTAAGATTTGTATATACAAATCTTGTGTTATTGATTCATTCAGAAGGCAATAAAATGCTCCCAAAATCTGAAAATAAGTTGAAAATAAAAAAAAATCATTAGTCAATGTAAAAAGAAATATATAACATTCAAGCGAATGCAACGGGCGACAACTTTTTCAATCATCTCGTAACTTGAAATGTCTGCAAACTAAAAGTAAAAAAAAATGTACTGTTCAAAACGTTCTCATATTCCAATGTTACAGCTGGCAGAGAAATTGGAAACAAAAATTTATTCGTCACTTCAAACACTAGATTTAAACAAATAAGGCAGGTACATAATTTTGTTAATGTGATATATTGAGATATGACATATAGACGGAGCTTTGGAAAAATTGTGATTGAGTTACCATTTGAACATTTTGTATACATATATTCACCCTACTAAATATATTTTATTGTTTTGTTATTTTGTTTTTCAAATATTGTAAGATATCAGTTGATAAATTGCTTGCAAATGTCAAGTTATGTTTGAATCGTTAATATTTTTAAAAATACTAAGGTTTTGATTTAATCCAGACGATGTTTGCTCAATCACAGAATCCAATTATTATTAGTAAGTATGAAAAGAATTGACACTTACACTGTCACCTTGACGAACGCTAATAATTAAAACCTCGCTCGAACTCGGTAGACGGGGCACAACCTGTACAGTAAAAAAAATAATCAAATTGTTGCAGTGATAGCGTATTGTTATTATAATATTCATTACCAAGTTATGGTATAGAGGGGGAAAAGGATGGGGTCTTGAAGAAGAGGCAATGCGACTTATTAAAAAAAATAGACTACTCACTGAGTACATTATTTCAATAATGATATGGTTCGCCTCGTTCAAAGCCTGTAAAATCTCATCATTGCTGAATAGCAATGCCACTCCATCACCAGATTGAACATTCCCAACAAAAGTGCTCTGGTAAAGAGGTAACTCTTGAAGTATTGGTACGAAGTCACGGAGGTAATGCGGAACTGCCGGCAGTCGTCGCAAGCGTTCTTCCTGCATCTTCGGATAGATGCTGTTGTAATCTAAGTATATTGCTGCTGCATCACTCCTTTACACAAAAAAGAAAATTACTTTGATTTTGAAGAGAAACAAGGAAAAATTGAGAAAGAAAATGAAGAGACACATTAAGTTACAAATTATTATTTAAAAACAATTAAAAAAAAATAAACGAAGAAACAATAAACGGTGGTTGGTTGGAGGAGGAGATTGGCTTTACAAGTGATATTTCATTTCATAATAGAAAAATTAATTTCATGGGAACATCAGCAACAAAAATTACTACGAAATTTATGAGAAAAAATTTGCTAGAAAGCTATTGACATGCAGAAAGTAAATGAGTAGGGTAAAGATTGATCATGATTAACCTTGCGCAAATTTGTTTAAAAATGACAGACAAAGGTAGAGCGGTTGCCCCAGCCTGATGGATCATATTTTGCACCATAGTCAGGCGTTCTGTCAAGTAGGGCGTTGGAGGATGCGTGTGTCCGCCGTTGTTGTTGGTTGCATTGGGGTCATTTAAAATTGTTATAATCCCGTTAATTTTTGTAGCCACCGCGCCGCAAGAATGGGTCAGTCGATTGGAACAATTGAAAACTTGAGAATTGCGGTGGTCTACGTTATAGCTAAACCCTTGGTAGCAGTATACAGTTCCTTGAGAACTTTCAATAACAATGAAATCGTCCATCGTTTAAATGAGGAAACAGTGTCTTAAACCTGTAATCAATTACAATATAATTATTAATGTAACGTTTCAATAATTATTTATGTAATAAATTGTAATCCGCCCTTTATAAAATCTATGTAGACTTCATCAAACTTGACCATCATCAACGACCATAATAAAGAAATTTGAAAACAAATTGCAAAAAAAGCTAACCTCAATTTTATGTGGTACACGAGGTTTTTTTTGTAATTTCACTCAAAATCATATAAACCACAAACAGTTATGAATTGATATGAAAGAGACTGGAATAAAGTCGCACGAAATACAATTTATAATTCCTTTTGTTAACCAATATTTTTTTAATACTTGCCTTGATTCTGTTTCTATGTTCACCGAACACCAAAAGGGAGAAGAATCCAAAAGACTTCCCTAATGTACATTTCAACCCCCCACTCAGCAAAATTTTACAAATGAGGATGAGAGAATCATTCGTATTTGCTCGAAGATATCAACTTCAGGGTTTTACGTTGCGCGCGAAATTTGAAATAAAACCTTTGAAATCAAGAATCTCATTGCAATAACATTGAAATTGCACATTATGAATATACAGTGTATATTCAGAAAAAAGTACATTCAACGTTTGTATTAATCATACTTCTGTTAGCCCGATATCTAGCAAAACTCATTATTCTACAATTTAATTTTCATATCACATGCTACGCCATCTGTTGATATTCAAGTGTAGGACAGAAAATGCAGCGCGAATCAGAGAACAGGTAGTGTGCCACAATTTTAACAGTTTGAATGCTACCTGTTCCCAGATTGTTGCTTCTAGTTCATTCCTGTTGAGAAAAATACCGCGAAACGGACGAATTGCACTACAGGAGAAGAGTTTAGGTAATTGTCTTCTGTCCATAGTTTTCTCTCATCTTGGAAAAAAGACGTCCCATAAGGAGGTGTGTAAACAAAAATAACCAGGTATTGAAAAATAAAAGTGAGAAAATGAAAATGTTTTTAGTTTGTGTTCCGTCGCGAAATTCGCAACAAATTTTGCTCCAATTTGAGAGGTTCGATTTTTGGTCCATCGTCATATATGAGAATCATATTTTCATTCTTTTATTTTTAAGGATGGAACAGTTCGTGCGCATTGAGACCGGGCATGGATTTCTATTTTGTCGCAACAACTTTTCGTACATACGAGAACCAAGTAACCCGAACATTTTTCGATGTTCAAAAAGAGTAACCGAAAAGTGCAGTGCAGTTATTGAGATAATTGAAGGAGATTTGATCGAGAGAAACGCTGGAAATGAGGGTATTTTTGGTCACAATCATGTCGATACTCCTTTCTTAGTTGAAGGTCACAACATGACAAACCTTATGTTGCACGAAGCTAGGACAACATGGACTTCATTACATGACATTTTCCGAAACATTTCATTAACGTTAGTTAATTTGAATAAAACATTTAATATTTTCATTAAAATTGCAATAAAAATGTCTAATAAAAGCTTTTTCTTATATTTCAGTGATCCGTTGGTAGCGTCGCATCTTATATACGACAACATCAGAGTAAGGATGCAAAACGAGAGAACAAAGGAAATCCCCCCTGCACCACAAAATTTGCGAGAATTAGGACAACTGTTAGAACGGATGCCACGATATAGAAATATATACATGTCAACTGTATACAGTGGAAACTCAGCGGCCATTTTGTTCAGCAAAGATGAGCTGCTAGCTGCTCTTGAAGAGAGCGACAATCTTTCAGCTGACGGGACGTTCAAAGTATATATTATTCTATAACAATATTTAGTTTGTGCAGTGTTTTTGCAAATTCCGGAATGTTTTCCGAAAGAAAACATTCATTTCTTCCATTTTAATCTCAGTCAACCTCATCGCGATCCACAAAAGAATGACATCATCCCACTATCAGATGAAATGAAATTTTATATTAACCAAATAACGCAAACAATTTTCTTAATACTAAAATTATAATTTTATTCCAGCGTCTGGAACTCGAACTCCTACATAAAATTAAAAATAAACAGAACGTTAATAAACAGAGGTCAACTTCGTAGTTTAAATGAAACTGAAGAGGTCGCTGCAATCACTGATCGGCTCCCCGTGTACTATTTTTTCACCTCACGTCGTTCAATCTCGAGTCACCTTTTGAATATCACACTACCTTTAAAAATTTTGAGTTTTTTTCATCTCAACCATGTTTAAAAATTGTTTACTCTCATCGTAAACATTTTGAAAGGGCCGAAACAGTTTCAACGTGTCATAAACGCTTTCAGATCCTGACAAAACTTCGCTTGAAGCTCTCGCAATCCAACTCTTGTTCAACTTTGTTTGTGCTTTTGTGAGACGTCATTTCATTTGGAATTAATTCTCCCAAATATTTCTTTTTTCACGAAACGTTTTGTCCAATAAAGAACTGTCGAAAGACGGCGGCTTTGCCAAATCGTCCAGGAAGAGCAAATTTTCAAGTCGCCAAGAGTAGCTGGCGGAAATCACATTGAAGACTACGTTTTGGACTTTACGCTACTCAGTTTGCGGCCCGCCTCGCAGCAGGAACGTTGATCCTAGATGGGGATTGGCACAACCTTTAAAGTACATCAAAGTTTTAAGAGTATTTGAAATAAAAGAGATCCAATCGCGTTTGAAAATTCTGTTCAAAATTGTTCAATTGTTTTGAAAAAATATGAACCATTGGAATACTTTTCTCCGGGACATTGACGGAGATGAAATTTTTTTTGCATTGTTCCAACTTTGCATTTCGCGGGAAAATTCTGATTGTCTTGAAAGTAGTCAACTTATAGTAGGATCATGATGAGGAATATTTGTTGCCGGTGCAGGCAGACTCTTGCAGATCGCAATTTGGTTGATTCGTAGACAAAAAGTCTGTATTTTGAAAATTGACTTTTACAGGTTTAAAATCAGCAGCACTGTCACTGAACGATGTATATGCGAAAACGGATTCGATGAATCCAGCCTGGAGCAGTGCCTGACCAACTGCAATAGCTTATACTCCACAATTAAAAATATTTTATGTATTTTTCCAAACTGGTGTTACAATTTTTTTTCGCATCTATCGAAAACCGATTTCGATGATCAAGTTGATCAAGTGATGATCAATCTTATAAAAACGTAAAAATATGTTTGTTTACAAACAATTTTTTTGTTTATTATTTTGTGTTCCATAAACATTTCAGTATCGAAAAATTCAAAATTGTCCTACTTCTAGTGTTACTCATTAAAAAAATATGTTTGTTAAAAATAAGTTTTCTTTTTACAGGTTTGTCCACATTCACCCTCCGCTTCTCAATTTTTCACCATTCATTTTCGCCATGGACAAACTTTGAGTGCACTGTGATTGATAAAATTACAATTATCGAATAAATCATTATTTCAAAAGCATATGTATATGTTTCATGTGCTTTAATATAAGACAACTATAATTCCGATAAATTAAAAAAAAATCTAGCATGGTCTATTTCACAGAAATAATTCTGGATAATTTCTTTTTTTATCGCGGCAATTAGACACTATAAATGTACATGTCCGTAACATAGAACGATTATGTTTGTTTTGAGAAATTATATCTCCAGTAGAAATGTCTTACAAATTTTTAAAAATGGAGTTAACTGTTAGTTTTGAAGGCACTGATAATATTTATGATAATTAGAAAATTGGTTCTGTTACAGACTCATGGTGCAGTCTACTGTTTGATGGATGCACGTTCAACAGAGTTGTATTCTGCAATATTAAGAGCCATCAAGGACAGATTACCCAATCTAAGGGTCACAACATTTACCAGTGATTTTGAGCTTGCTTTGATCAACGCAATTCGGGAAAACTTTGTGAACGTTCGTGTGGTAGGATGCTGGTTTCATTACGTCAAGGTGATGATGAACGTATTTATATTTCATTAAAATAATTTTTTCTGTTATTTTCTGTTCTGAAACTACTTGAAGGACGAAAAGTGGACGTTGATAAACAGTCCATGGTCCGGATGTGGTTCGGATATTTCCATCACAATTTTGGCACAAAATTCTTATAAAAACTTGTATAAATAACTGAAAAAACAAACAAAACAAACAACTGATGAATTAACAAAAAAAGATTGGCTGTTGCACATAAATTAATGTTCATGAATTATCAAAAAAAAGATTCAATTTTAAACCATTTATAACCCATTTTTTTACGAATTATGTAGCAAAATGGTGATAAAACTGCGTCTGAATCGAGACCATAGACGATTTTGACACGTCCACTGGGGCGTATACAATGCATTTTTACATTAATTTTTTTACATCACTTTTATTCTTAGGCAATCACCACAAAATGGATAGAATACGGATTGGAAAACTTTGACGGAACCATTTTGGATATGTGCGTAAACATCCCTCTACTCCCGCAGCACATGTTTACTGAAGCCCGTGTTGCAATTACGACGAAAGCGGCTGAGTACCAACATGAAATCATCGATAGATTCGTGCAATATATGATTACAAACTGGCTCAACAACCCCAGATTAACTAGTCTGTACGGAGTGCCGAATCGTACGAATAATGCAATTGAATCCTTCAACAAACGAGCGACAGCACGATTAGGAGGACGGAAACCACACATTTGGGCTATGCTAGGTATTTTCTGTGTTATTCTCTTTCTATTATTCTCTTTCTCTTTCTATTTTATATCTTACATTATTGAAACTTCTCTTATTAAAAAAATTTTAAATGCAAAAAGTTTGTACAAAGTACAAACTCCTGTTCTGAAAAATTGAAAGGATTCGCGATCGGTGCCAATAAAATTCAAATATAATTTTTTTATATTTATTATTAAATTCGAATTAATTTTACTTTCAGATAAATTAAAAGTTCTCATGGCAGACGAACTTCTCGATTATGAAAGATCAAACAGAGGACTTCCAGTAAGAAGACCTCAGAGCATGGAAACGAAAAGACGAAATTCAGTCATTGCAGCTCGACAGAATGACTTGATTTCGGGAAGGTTTGCTTTACTTATATAATATTTACTTTTATAATAGTTGAATACGAAGAACGTGAATTTGAAAATGATGATTTCTCATTTATAGGCTGACAGTACCTCTTTTTCTTCAATCTCTCGTGGGTGTGTTGAGACCGGTAAAATTACAAGCATTCCGGATTGCACCTTTTCGAACAGGCAACAACGAAGAAGCATCAGAATTTATGGATGAACCTGACAGGATTAACAGTATGTTCTTTAATCTTCCACTGAGTGCACGCGCGTCACTTTTTTTAATAAAAATAAATTTAAATTCACATTCTTATTTTAAAGCCTTCATGTATTTGTTCATTTACTTATTTTTCACCATTATATGAGTGCCTTTATCATATAAGAAACAAAACCTTTAAATGTTTAGGCTGACGATACAATTGGTTTAAATAATATTTTTGGAAGTTGTGCTCTTTAAAGGAATATATGAAACTAAAATTCGTATTTTTTTCGATTTCATACCTTAAATAATAAATATTACGTTCCAGACAATGTGCTGAACATCAATCCTCTGATCGTGCGGAGACAACATACAACATCCAACAGGAGGGAACCATACAATCGTGCAGTATCATTCCGCAACCGGAACGCAAATCGAAACCTGTAATGTGAATGCTTAATGATGCAGCATTGGAACAGTTTCTTTCTCACTATTATAACAGTTTATTTCGTAAATACATGTAATCATTTGGTTGAATTAAATTTTTGTGATTTACTCTCTTTTCACTTGTATGTAAATTTCTTTTTTTTTTTCTAATTGGTAAATTATATCAAATAGACGTCAAAGTTATTATCATTTGGTGCTGATAGTAATTTTTTATCCCTGTAAAACTTTACCTGCGCTTATCTGCAAAAACGATAAGTCGAAATATTTTTTTTTCAACAGCAAATCTTTTTGAGTTCTTTTTGATTTATACATTAATTTTAATTTTATATAAATATTTTTATACAAACATTGGCATTGAAAACAACAAAATTCAGTTTGCCGTTATAAATTTACAAATTAACAATGTCCAAAAAAAACACATTTTTTTTAATTTTGTTCATTTTGATTTTCTATCAATATAATTTTACACTACGAAAAAGTATACCATTACCTAAAGATTAATCATATTACATCTTTGAACATAACATTTTTTTTTTCGAATTTTAGTGGCCCGTTACACAACATTTTCTCAACTATAGTAACATGTGTTTTGAATTTTGCGCGCAGCATACGCAACAAGAGTCCCCATCTTTTAGTCATTTCAAATGATTCCCATCTTCATATGCGAAACTATGTTGAAGAATGGGGGAGATTTCGAATGATCTTTAGGGGATCCATTTTGATTCTTCGTCCTACTTTTTCTTTGGCCAGCAGCGCGAGGCATATAAAAAAGAGGTTATCTAACTAACTTCTTAATTTGTTAAGAAATAATAACTATTGAGTTATTTTATTTCACGCGACTGTTCATTTACGTACGTTTTTTCTAGCCATTTAATATGCGTTTTTGCGAATATTCATAAAACTAAAAGAAAAATAAAAAACTATGCCGGGTGTTACTTTTAGGTTATTTTTTAGTGTTCCTTATAACAACCTTTGTTCATGATATATGGTTATAACAATATATAAAGTTTAAAAAAGTTTAACGTCGAATTCCAATGTCCAAAATTTTCACAATTTTCGAATTTGTCAAATTGTCCAAGTTGTAATATTTTCTAAATCAAAAAATTTTCAAATAATATAATTTTTACAATTCATAGAATTGCTTAATCAAAAATTATTTGCAGAACTTCCAAAAGTATAAAAAAAGAAAACAAATTTGCAAAAATATAAAAAGAAAAAATTCCTGAAAACTTTGGTTATTAGGAAATCTTTTATTCCAATTTTTTATATTTATGATTATTTTACAGAATTAGCTGAACAGAACGGATTTTTCAATCATGGCTGATTTTATAGCAGTCGAAACTCCTGAAGGAACGGTTTACTGTTTCGAAGGGTTCAGCTATAACGTGAATCATAGAAATTCACAAGTTTTCCGATGTACTGAACGATGGACCGAAGCTTGCGGGGCCGTGGCCACAAAAAACAATGGTGCAATAACAATATTGAATGGCACCGATGGTGACGACAATGGGCATTCGCACCCTCCAACTCCATACTTGGTGGAACGTCTAACTATGGAGCGTGACATGTTGGACCGGGCTGGTGGAACCGCTCTCCCTTTCCACGTGATTTTTGCACAAATTTGCGCACGGTGAGTGATATCACTTTTAAAACCAATCTCCTCCTCCAACCAACCACCGTTTGGTGTTTCTTTGTTTGTTTATATTTTTGGTTTGTTTTTTTTACTTGTTAGTAAATAATAAGTTGAAACTAAATGTTTCTTCTTTTTATTTCATTCAAAATTTCTTTCACTTTCTCTTCTCAATAACAGTAATTTTTTATATGTTTAAAGGAATGACGCAGCAGCTATGTACTTGGATTACAACATCATCTGTCCGAAGATGCAGGAAGAACGCTTGCACCGACTGCCAGCGGTTCCACATTACCTCCGCGACTTCGTACCAATACTTCAAGAGTTACCTCTTTACCAGAGCACTCTTGTTGGGCACGTTCAATCTGGTGATGGAACAGCATTGTTATTCAGCAATGATGAGATGCTGCAGGCTTTTGTTACATACTGCGTATTTTGCCCCTCAAAATTCAAATTTTCTTATATTAACTTAAATGAGAAAATGTTATAACATCCGAACACTCAAGAAGTTCA
>JAPYZS010001919.1:0-11540 GCA_030522925.1 Trissolcus japonicus | reverse complement strand
TTATTTTCAGGTTAAGATTAATTCAAAAAACTGATCAATCGAACAAATTGATTGATCAGCTGTAAATTTAGCAAATTAATTAATTATTATTTAAAAACAGGAATCCGAACGTTACAGATTACTGTCAATTTTTGTTACTTTGTGAAAGATTCTTCGATTTTTAAACTTTACAAGAAGTAAAATTATGCAGGATTATAATTATTTTCAATGATCTTAAAATATTAGAACTAAAAAAAATTTTAGGAACATCAAGACAATTAAGAAATGAGTGAAAAATTGAAATTGGGAAATTGATCGATTTACATGTATGCATTTGATAATAATTTGATATTTTCAATATTCAAATATACATTTCTTATTTAATAACTAAGTAATTGTATAGGGAACAAAAAAAATTTAGTCTATAACATTTTTGCTCGTCTCAATTTCATAAATAATGAAAAATAAATGTTGCACAAAGTAGCAGTAGTTTGACGGTTTTTGAAGTTACTAAAATACAACTTACAACGAACCAGAAATACACCGAAAATCAATTTCTTGTTAAACTTTGTTTATAAAATCCGTTAATTTGCCCTGATTCATTAAAAATATTCTATACTACGAAGACAGTTACGAGACTGACTTTGCATTTCATTTATTTATGAATGTGGCATTCAAGTTCACAAAATGACCTTTTATGACCACGTCCTTTCTAAATAATCCGCACCATAAACACAGTCGTCTATTTGGACTGCAATGAAAACAATTTGTTTTTAATTATTTCATAAGTTCACGAAGCCATATTGACATCTTTTGCCATGATAAAATTACAATAACATTATGTTCTGAAAAGTTAGTGGAAACAAAATTTATTTTAATTGATTTAGTTGCTTGGCATTTTCGTTTTTCTGAAGAAAAAATATTTTGAATTTTTTTTTGCTGTTGTTGTTAAAGCAGTAACATTGTTGCAACAATAATATACACTGAATTTTAAATTATCAGAACAAACACGCCAATATTTATGTACTGCTGTTTAAATTTAATAACATTGTGAAAAACCTGCTTCTTGAGAAACATTTGTCGATTTAAAGAATGTCAACATACCTGCTTGTCAAATCATGGTTATACGATTTTTTGCGAAATTGCTTCCTTGCCAAATGACGACGCACAAACACTATTTTGATTTCCTCGCTGTCCACAAAAAAGCACATTTCCCTGAAAAAGTTCCGATAACGGCTTTTCACGACAACGAAGCGTTCGTCAGTTTGCGAAATTTGAGTCGCACTGTTTATCCCGCACTTCAGTTTGACCGCAGCCAACTTCACGGTTGTTGTCGTGAAATGAAACGATTTTTGACAACACGCGAATGTGGAAGTAAAATATTAAACTAACTGACAAATGCGTTTCTCACACTCGACAACAAATGACAAAAGATAAACAAAGTTTGTTGACATTGTAATTTAACCTTCCTTCGGAGGCATCTAGAAGGTATAATTTTATTATTTGGACTTGGCGAATTTTGAATCTAAGCTCTTCAATTTTTGTTGTTAAAGATAATGTTTTTGCTCTTTCGAAGAAGTGTTTGGCTGTTTTTTTTTAGAGTAAATCTAATTTTTTTCATTGATTTATCATTTTTTTCTCAAACTCAGCCAGTTGACCTGTAATATTATAGGTTCAAATGCAACAACCGAGAGCAACCAGATGGCCGGTAAACTGCTGATCATGAGTTTGAAGCTGGTTGGAAGAATTGCGTTGTCGTGATAGGAGTTGAGATGCGCGGGTCGTTCATCGGGGTAATCCTCGTGAGCTCAATCGAAAAAACGCAGGACATTAAGGTGATGAAAGCGATCGTGAATCGTGGTTGACGGAATGGATAAATGTTTCTTCTTTTGTATTGTTTTGTTTGTTCGAGTATTTGTTGTGAGTCATTGGGTGTTGCTCAGTACAGATACACGGTGCTATGGTTCAAAGGGAAGGAACTGAACATGGTATTTGGATTACAAATGACTTTTACAGATGCCATGATTACAGATGACATGGTGCTGCACTAGTGGATCAAGCAGTGCATGAAGCTGCAACTTGTCCGACAACGAGAAACAGCAAAACTTCCTGCAACAAGTCGCGATCAAGCAGGATCCGGACGAGATGATGACGGAATATGAGGACCTAATTGACATGATCTGAACATCCATGCCATCACCGGATCCAGTGAGAACCTTTTTGAAAAGAGGAATATCATATTCTCGAAACTAACGTCCGAGCAGGGACGTTTCGTCGAGAACATGAAGAAGGTCAGGAGCGAATAATTATTGACAGTAACTGACGAGCTGTCTCCTCTGTCACCTCGACACTGGTCTGGCCGAGCGAGTCTGGTGGGACCTGTTCCCGAGACTTTGGAGCATCCTTGATGAGCACCAACAAAATTGCCTGACTCGCGAAATCGTCCCCTTAATCTGCAGCGGAACGCACGTCATCTAAAAGGACTGTTAAAGCGCTGACGCACTGCAATTCACTGATACCGATGCGACGTGCTTTCATTAAGTACCTGAGCAATTCGCAGAACCCATGGCACAGGATGTCACTGAGTTTGGAACAGATGGCGTTTGACAGTACGATCAGTCAGTAAAAGATGAAACGGGAATCGGATTGCTACGACCAAGCTGGACAATAGTCTCGACGCAAAAGTGCTGGACTCGCTGCTCTGCGAGGAAGACATGTGATCCGGATTGTGGCAGAAGCACGCCCACTACAAGGAGACCTTGCAAGCGACCGCTCTCGCGTAGCAAGGATTATTTTTTGAGCTGGCCCAGGCTGCCTATGACATGGCCATGACATAATTTAAGCAGTATTACATCGCGACTCCAGCGCCGTTCAAGATTCAACGACAGTCGCTGCTCTGGGAACAGCATTGGATTCGATGCGCCAAGAAACTCTACCAGTGGGAAATCCTGCTCGAGTACGGTAGCAATGCCAATGAGAAAAACCATTTCCTCATTCTGAAAAGCGCCTGTCCCCAGTTGGGAATTCCTTAAGGATGCTCTTGTAGAGGTAATAATTTCACTGTGCATAAATTGCTAAATTGTAAATATTATTTCCTTAATGATTATGTTATTTATTTTACTGATGATTATTTTTCATTATTGTTATAGATGGAATACAATTGTCCAATAGTGATGGCATGGAACGTGAACCTGTACCCTGGTTTCCTGGCGATTTGTCACACGGACAATTTAAAGAAAAAAAGAAATGATGATAATAAAGATTTGCAGTCATACAAATTTGTTAATATTGTTTGATTTTTATTTGTCTTCTGAAGGAACGTGGCATCAAGGTTTATAACAAATTTTTTTTTAAATGTTTAAAAAAAATTATTTGCATTATAATTTCACATTGTAACAATTTGAATAATTTGGAAAATATTTTTTTTCATGCAGATTATATTTCTGGATTCAGAATAATATAAGTAACTAGACATTGTTAAATGGAAACAAATTCTTTTCTCCCGAGTAACACTTTAACTAATGTTTCGTAACTTGTTTTTAATTTTTGACGACAATCGAATCTCAACTTAAAAGTCTCAAAGAATCTCAGTTTCGATTCGTCTCTAGGAATCTAAGATTTCCAATTCAAAGTGTTTTATCAAATTAATAAAAGATATTGAGGGTAGATGTGATTGGATTTTTGCATACGGGACAATCGTCGCATTCTTCGATACCGCCTGTAACATGTTTCGCAAAAACCAAAATGACCGCAATTCAACGCTAAAGTTGGACGATCTGTTTTGCAAATAAAACAATCAACGGTCTTCATAGCTAAAAAAGCAAAAGAATATCATTAATAACAATATATTATAATTAGAATTATGTGAGGTAAATTGTTATTTTTGCAAACATTTCATTGAAACAAATAATCTAGGAAATTTTACCATCCTGTTGGACCATGTTTTCATTATCATCTTGTCCAAAATTTTCGTCCTGGTTTTGGGTTGGGGTTCCGGTTGATTCATCCTCCATTCTTAGCGGGTCGATTTCTTGTGCTTCGTTCTCGTCTTCAGAATACACCGCTAAAAGAAGATATGTGATAAATTTATAAATAATTACATTTACAGTTATTATACATATAAATCAATGACTTATGTTCGGTCCTCCGACGTCTTCCACCGATAATGAAATGACTTGATTTAATTCATCTACAATAAATGATGAGATGTTTACTCTCTGTCTCAAATTAGCGTTTTGAAATAGCAGTTTAATTATTTATATTGTTTTAGGAAACATGAGAACATACAAAAAATGTTTAAACTAATTATCTCACCTTCATAAACGTCGACATCATTGATCTCATTATCGACTAACATAAAATGACCGCCTACACAAAAAAACATAACATTGCATAAATTAAAGTTGATAATATAATTTATGGGAAAACATAATAGAAAGCAATTTTCAAAAATTCTTTACCGTCCGCAAATTGAAAATTTGGAGCCTCTGAAACAAAAATTGGAGTTACAAATATTTTACCATCAAAAAAGGTGTAACATTCAATGATGCTGTTATCAAAGTCGAATGAGAACGACAATAAACATGAAACAATCGGTCATAAATATGGATCTGAATTGCCTTGATAATGGGACAATATTAGCAACAAATAATCACAATTTAATACCTTCTGCGGTGATTTCTGGGACCACTGCAATTGGAGGTTGACGAAAAGCTTCTTCTGCATCTGCACGAAGAGAATGAGTCTCTTCTTCTTGTTCCATTTTCTCGGTCGCAGCCATCGGTTCGCCATCTGGATAGTCGTTCAAGTTGCCTATGGCAGCACGCCGTTTGCGACTTGCACTTGTTGCTTTTCTCCCATGTTTTAGAGGGTTCAGGATTCGAATTTCATCCCTCAGTTCATAGTTATTAGCTGTGAACGTATGAAATAGGTCATACATGGAAAGTATAATCATCAAAAATATGTTTTTTGTCCATCGAAAACAAGTTTCAGTTGATTTGTATCAAATCTATAATCTGAACAGTGTCGACGTAACATTTCTTACAAATGGATAAATATCTCATCAGATTTGTTATCAATGTTTTCGTTATAAAAAAACACTTATTTTATAATGAAGAGAAATTAACATAAAAAAATTGTATGCGTTGCCACGGAAATATAATTATGAACAAAGTGAAAAATGTTTATGAAAAATTAACATTATTAAAAGAGAAATTACCCTCTATTTCCTCAGGCTCAGCAAGGATAGTTAAATTAGGAGTTATTTCCCACGGAACTAGTTTCGCATCTATGAAGTAGAAAATGTATTGTAGTAAATATCGTCAATTTCTTTTAACATAAAAATTCTGAAAATCTTACGAGTTGCTGGGCTGAATTTCCGAAGGAAAGATTTGTCGCAATGTTCAAACGATTTGACAAACTCTTCGTTAGTGATTCTGCAACGACAAAATGTATTTCTATTTCGAAAAACTATTACCAAGTCTTGAAATTTCATTTTTTTATTGCTTTCATATACTCACTCTCCGTTGAAGTAGTCCTTCGTTGCGGTTGCGATATCTTCACGTCTCTGTCGATCATAAGCACGCATGACGTTGATTCCACCTTTTGATTCGCTCTTTTTTAATATTTCTTTTGCTTTACCTACAACAAAATGTTAATTGAAGTAATATGTTGACATCTATGCGTTCATGCATAATTTTGTAAAAGTTTGTACATTAGAATTTACGAAAAAATGTGTATTCAACATTGCACACTTTTTTCATGTTACAACAAAACGATTAAATTCTGCATTGCAAAAAAATCGTCGTCCAAAATTTGAATATTTCTGTATTAAAATAGGAAGAATGAATTGTGCAAGAAAATACTATAGAAGAAGCTTGATGTAGAATTGACGAAATATGTCGAATGAAAAATGCTTCTTAATTCAATTTTGCAAACAACAATTCGATTTCGTATTCGGACTTCGTTATTTGGAATAGATACTTACTGAAGAAAGAAAATAGTTCTGGATGGAGCTTTAACCTTACTCTGAAGAGTCCATCCATTTCCTCTAAATACTCTGTCTCCTTGAGATCGCAATTAAAAAAGCAGATTTTTGCAGCTTCACAGATTCAAATTCTTCGAAAGTCAGACATTATTTTCAACAAAGATTCCTTTTCAGGATCTTCGTTGCTCAGGGAATCAATCTGATTCTGAATGCACCTGACGGCATCAACAAATCCGTGCAACGGAAGTAGAGGAGCGTTTAGTAGCATTTGGAGTGCAACGTGAGGACGTATTTCATCGCCAAAATACAATTTGATCTTGTTGTGCGAGAAGATTTCACTGATCGAAGTGAAGAAGGTTGGAGAAATGCTTATTAAAATAGTATTCAAATTATTTAATACTCTTCGATAAAATAAGTACTGTCGAACTACCTTCTTGTAGTGAAAATGAGAAGTCATCATTCGAGCTGCAGGAAATGTTTGGTGTAAAGAATTGACGATTGCACTGTCCACTTCTGTATAAATCGAAATCAAATTCGCTTGTAAATTTGTAGCAAGAATCGACACTTCGGAGAATACTCGCCGCATCAATGCTTCGCTACGTCTTTCGACTAAAACGAACACTGCCGGACTCCTCTGTACAGATATTTCGTTTGATTACACATATGTCAAATGTCAATTTAAAATAACTTTTGACAGGTGAAATACAAGTAAAACAATACCCTTTTTTCGTCTTTCGTCATGTGTATAACTAGAAGTTCCTCACTAATTGGATTGCTCGGATTGACCTGTTGTTAATGAAATTGATATTATTATTATAACCTTGTAAAAAAAGGTTCAAACAGATTCGACTCAAATAATTACCAGAAAATTGCTGCTTATCAGAATTTCTTGACAGTCTGACAACATTGAAAGCAACCGGCCAGTCGTCAAGATCAGTGCACGAGTACCATCCTCCGCGGCAACGCTAACAATGTCCATGTCTTGGATGGGGAGGTACGATCGAGCTGCTACCTCCAATCCTGCGAATGAAGTTGGTGTATCAGGTTGCCGTGCTTTTCTTGCCTGACACATTCTGTTACACATCGTCGTGAACCGGATCAATTGCCGGAATTTGTCAGGTTGGCTGAAATTAACGTAGAAATGTGTATATTGATGGTTTATTCAAATTAATTCGAATAAACGACTTCATTTTAATGTTATTATAATATATATTATAATAATGTTACTATTACAACATAGTATGATATCAAATCAGTGGCTGAAAGGAAATACAGAATAACAAAAATTTGAATGGAAGTTGATTTTTATATTCCGAATGGCATGAAAGTGAACATATATGTAGTTCAAAAATGAAAACTTTTTTCCCTCAAATCATACCGTTTACCATCCACCTTTACTGTTATCCTTATCGTGCTGAGATTTTAATAATTTTTGACACAGCCCAGAATTCAAGAAAAAATGTATTTTCATGAATCATCATTTATAAACGTGAATATTTTACCATGATAAACTAAAGATAGAGAATTCAAAATCTGAAGTTCTCATACTGAAATTTCATCGAATCCATAAAAAAACCCTGGAATTTACGATTGTATAGGAAAATCGATATTGCTATTAATATTCATATCGGAAATTGGATGTTAACGTGCATTAGTGATGTTATCATTGCAGATGTTACTAAATTGTAATCAGAAGTTAACTTATAAAACATATTGTCTAAGTTGAATTTTGAAAATAATTAACATTCTGCGATCATATATTTAAACTAGATGAAGAAAAAAGGAATGCAGTCTTAATGCAATTTAATAAAATCCATTAACGAGGCTGATATTTCTGTTCCAGAAGAAATGATACCAATATGCCCCGCTAATTCGTAAACAAATCCACCAATCAAATAGAGCAGTCGTTGCTTGTGACATGACCAATGTCAAAGCGATTAACAGAAAATGTAACATTCGGCCATGATAAAAAGAACGGGGAAACACCCATGACGAATATAATTAATTTCAATTAATCAACTCGCCAGGCGAGTCTTATGTTTCAGAATGAATTGTACAATTTGTATTATAATAACTTGCACAAAAGCTACATAGTATTGTAAAAACGAGAAAAAAATTGTTTACAGTTCATATTTAATATTTATAAACACGAAGTAAAATGGTTGTGTTGACAAAAATAAAAATTAATTGAAAAATTGAATTAAAAAATTAAAAATTGATCATTTTTATTATTTGACATTTCAGTGATTTCACACTTGTTTTGTGGGAGTCGTAAATTTTCTACCTTAAGAAGAAGAGAAATGTTTAAAATATCTCTTTTTCAAATTTTTCATCATGGAGTTATATGTTTTAATATTTTAGCCACGGAAATGGAATGAGCAAAGATACCACTAAAATGAAAATACTATTGATACTAATGAATAATTATGATATTCATTGGAATTATTTTATTATTAAAAAATGAAACAATGAAATTACCCTTCCATAACCCGATCGTAAATTTCCTTGTAAAATAAATGGGGTTCGGTGACGGCCATGTTCAGCATTTTTTTTTTTCAAGTTCATCCTTCTCTTCTTCGTCTAATCTGGGATCATCGTAATGACCTTCATTCCCCATTTGCACCCTGCCGTCAGCATTGATTGTCAGGGTAGCCGGGCAATGGGTTGTTCGCCTTGTTGAGCAACGCCAAGTCACCGATAGGGTTTTTTTGTCTCCATCTTTGCTGTACTTGTGACCGCGACAGTACACGATTCTCGCGCCTCGTTGATAAAGATACCAGAACATCGTTAGATCTGTAATAATAAGCTAAGACAATTTTGTACTAAAATATGATTGTTGCAAATGCAGTAAAAAATTGCGGATTTTTCGGCAAATTGATATCATAATATTGTTAAACGAGATGAAATTTTTTAACATTTAATATTTATCTAAGTAAATATTTGTTTAATAATTGCAACATTTTTTCATCGTCGAAGTAAACCGTTAGCCAGATATTAATTACTATTTTTGATTTTAATGATATTGTTTCCATTTGTATTTCATAACTCTTATTTAATCGAAACAACAATGATCAATTCAAATGAACGAAACGTTTAGTTTACATTGAACTGTAGGGCAAAATTATATTTCTTTATTATATGGATAACATTAAATGAAAAACACTAGAGGTGTGCAAGATACTTACCTCACTGCAGTCGACAACAAAGTGAGGAAAATGTGGTTTCACAGAATTTCAGACGAAGGATCTTTTTCGCGAAAAAACGATTTCATTAGAATGTTGTTTTCCGAGAAAGTAGCTTTCGACTTCTCATGGCAATTATTTAAAAAAAAATGTCTTTTTAAAATCAATATTCGTGAAATAAAATCATACTTGAAGCTTGATGATTCACAATGTTAACCGATGTTATAAAAAACAATAACAACAAATAAGAAAGTACAAATAATAATCAAGACAACAAAAACTTGTTAAAAATTCTCAACTAATCCGACTGCCCTCTGCAAGACGGAAAAGGAACTAAAACTTGTCAACGCCAATATTGAAACACTGTGATAAGCTGTTTGTTTTGGAATTGTGTCAACGAAACATGTCATTGAAAATAAGGGCTATTGTTATTCTTAACAAACAACAATTCAAATATAAAAGAAACAGAGAGCTGAAGTTATTGGCTTCGAATGCGCATTGCCCTAGCGACTGGAGCGAAGTTTTGGTTCTAGAGAAAAATTGTGAGTAATGATGATATTAATTTTAACGTTTTTATAGATAAATTACAAAAAACAGGATCGAACAAAAACTGTACGCGGTGTTGTTTTCTCGTATGAATAAAAGTTACAGGAGAAAAAGGAATTTTAGTAACATAAAGTTCGTCTATGCGAATATGTATAGGTTATGTTAACAACAATTTTGCATGATCTTTTTGGAAAGCAATCATTTAGATATTTTCTATCATCTGCTTGACCATAGCGATATTGAACAATTAAACAAAATTGGGCCTTACTGTTAAAAAAACCAATTAAAGGAAAGTAGGTAAAAGTTTTAATATGAGTCACTATAGTTTCATTCCCTTACATGAAATGTTTTATTAAAAATTATATGCCATGCTTCTTTTTTTAGTAAATCCATTTCTCATCCGATTATAAACATTGTAAATGTACCTTTTTTAAAATAATGACGGCAGATTTTAATAAAAATATTGTAAATTGAAGGTGAAATAATTTTCAAATTCTTTAATAAGATTTGAAGATTTACGTGGTTCAATCATATAAGATTTATGTCATTTTCAAGATATAATGTCATATTAATGTTTTATTTATAGGTTCAATAGTGGTGAAGAACATGGAGAAATTCATCGGAAAAGGAAAAGGTTTTGTGTACTTTTATAAAAATTACACATTTCATCTTGACAAAACGACAACAACATAAAGGTGTTCAAAGCGTTCATTGAACGCATGTGACGTCGTGGCATTTGAATACAGCGACGGGTCTGTGGAAGTAATCGGCGAACATGTGGATGATTCTGACGTACACTTTCCGCTGATAAAGCGTATGACAGATGAAATGATAGCTCGTGTTCGAAGAGGTGGTTACCGAAGTATTTACTTTGTTTTTCTCGACGTTTATCGAGAGTGAGTGAATTTAAATAAACTAATTGATCATTCATAAACAATTAAGAATGTCTAAAAATATTTTTTCTACATATCTGTTATTAGTCTCAAATCCAATATTTTCTTCAATATGCTTATTAGATTTTGCCAAATGTATATATTTGCGTCAGGGACGAATGTTCCACCGAAGTTTGAGACAGTCAGTACTCGTTTGTTCAACGAAGCGGCTAAAAAACACCCGCCAACTCCACAAACTCTGGATAAAATGGGAAAAGCCCTACACGATTACCAACCGTTTCAGAAAAACTTCAAGGCCGAAGTACACTCTGCAGACGGTGGAACAGCCATTTTGTTCTCCAATGATGCTCTTCTGGCTGAACTCAACAATGCATCCGAAATATTCATCGATGGGACTTTTGCGGTATTTATATTGGAAAAGCTGATATAAAGCAATTGTTATTGTCATACCCAGTAAAAAAATCGATTTGATCGATTTTTTTTCGATCGATATGTCTCTTATTCGTATCCGAATCGGAAGTCTTTAATCTGAATCAGAAACGACTCAGAGGAAAATCGATTAAATGAAATTGATGTGTTTTGTTGAGAAAATGGTTTTCGTTTGTGATTTATGTAACAGATCCCTTTTTAACTCGAATGGAGATGCCAAATTTGGCGTAATTTTTGAGCCTTTACCGACTCTGAAATGAATTGTTAAATATTCTTGTCATCAAACTCTGCATGTTGTGCACAATAAATAATTAATTTGACACATAATTTTGCATTCATATCACCGCAAACAAAAAAAAAAAAAAAAAATAAAAAGAGAGAAAAAACAAAAAAGGACCCCTTGCAAAAATTGTTTAAACAATTGATTTTTTTAAACAATCCATACCGAATGTAACCAATCACATTCAAGCAACTTATCTAGACGGTTGCAAACGAGAGCGCAACAAGAAAGCCGTAAAGGCCGCT
>JAPYZS010001918.1:0-11571 GCA_030522925.1 Trissolcus japonicus | reverse complement strand
CTATAACAATTTAAAGTTAGCTCTCCCTAGCGATACTTCATTTTTTTTACATTTTCAAAAATTGACCAAAAAAAGTATGTCACAAGGGGTTTTTTAGTGAAACACTATTTTTCCTTGACTAAGGCGGTCTCAATAAAGAGGAAAAACATTGTTTCAGAAGTGTGCCCTCAATTTGAAATTTCGGTTTTTCGTGGCCATATAAATGGATGTTTCCCGTGGAATTACCCATATACGTAGATGTAGACATTCACGATGAAAAATATATTCGCTAAAACATATTTTAATTTATAGTCATTATTACGGCTTTTTATAAATTTTCCATATAAAAAATATATTTTATTATATAATGAAATTTATATAAAAGGAACTTATAATTTAGCTCACAAAGCTCGAAAATAACTAGTTATATCAAACGCTAATGTAACTTCTTTTTAGATGTCCAGCTTGTAATTCGATCTATAAAATTCTACAAAAATATACTTATGACTTCATTTTATTATTATCCAAAATTTATTGTTAGTTAAAGTCATTGGTCATATAAGGTTACTAGTTCAAGTGAAGTGAATTGGTAAATCTTATTAATTTTTTAAATAAAATAAAAAATTAAAAATATGACAAATCTGAAATAAAAAAATTTCAAAATTGAAATAAAAAAGTAAAAACTGCGTAAATAATCCTATCTTTTAGATACAAGGTAAAAATTATCGCAGCGAAGTATGATGCAAACAGTAGCACGTTCAAGTAAAACTTCACACATATATACAGGTTAGGTATTTTATGTCAGCTTTGCTCCCGCGCCAGGAGTTTCAAAGAAAATGAAATGAAATTGCTGAGGCAATTTAAGTGCACGTGAAAAAATGTTTAACGAATTCACAGCATAGCTTTTTTTCATTCGCGCACGGCTTTTTGTAAATAATAATTTCCACGTTTTATTTTCGTGCTTATTTTTCAAATTATTTGAATCATCGTTCCAAAAATTTTGCTAAATTAGATGCAGTTTGTTATTGCCAATGTATAATATACCTGAATATAGTAGGTTGAAAGAATCAGTACATCGTATTTGGATAACGCACAAATTGCCTCATTGCGCTATAGAAAGTCAAAGCATGTGGACACTGGATCGACGGAATAATTTCATTATATTTATCGTTCTATCCAAAAGAAAATGTCAGCCCATATTCGAAATATATCTATATAGATTGCAACCATCGAACCAACGATTGGTTCAAATCCAACAAATGGTTGGTTCGATTACACGCATCGAATCAACTTTACTCTATTTACAAATCTCATAATTAATTCAATTAAATACAACAATTTTAATTCAAACAGCATCAAAATTCTTGTTATTTGGATCGCACTAAATAATTGGATATTGCACAACAGATACATGAGAATCCGTCATGAAATCATAATACTCCTCTTTCATTAAGACCTACCCATTTCCTACTTTCAATAAAAAAAATGAATTAAATTGCACAAAGAAAACACTGATAAGCATCCTCACGGATGTAAATATGAACCAAAAAAATAGAGAAAATATTTTCATTTTCGATGCCTGGTGCAAACTGATGATTCAAATATCTTATTAAATGAAACTCAACAATCAAACCGTTACATGAAAATTTATTAATCAAATCCGTTCTTACGCAAACATACTTCTAATCAATGATCATTTCCCCGTGGAAGTAACATCATTTGAAAAGCGCGCAAAAATTGTAAATATGTGAAGAAAGTGTGAAAGTAATAGGCACAGAGGCATCAAGAAGTCAAAATGATTACAAGAAAGATGTGCAACCATTCCTAACTAATATGCAAATGTTTGTACCCAGTAAAATTTCATTCCACGGATGCCTGACATATACTTTCATTCGACGTCTTTGCACTTTTACTTACTGACCCTAATGCCCAGTTGAACTTGCCATTTCGTTCGACCAATATTTTATTTTCCCTGAATTTAATCATAGCGGTAAACTGATTCGGTTTCATTATTCCCTTGTTTATTTTTTCTTACCGAAATGCCTCTGCTTGTCTTGCCATTACAACGTGTCATTCACCTGATGTCCCACATCGCATCGTTGCGATCATTGACACACATTTTTTTCTTTGCATTTCTTTTCAATTCATTTATGCCATCTATGTATACACACACATAGAGATATATATATATATATATATACATATATACCATAATGCATTCGTAATATTGCAATGTAACTTATTCGTGTTAAAATAATAATATAAACATGATATATTTTGACAAATTTTGTTTTAATTTGAAAATTAGTTTTATTATTAATGGCTAATCGGCATCCACCGAAAATCGAAACGCGCACGCAAACGCATCGGGGCGTTGCGAAATGTGTATATTACGCACGGCATAAAATTGTTTACGTGATATAAAGTGATTCTGAGCCAATCTCAAAGTAATATCCCTCTCCCTCCTTCTCTCACTATCTTTCTATACTTTCACATAAACGTGAGAGCAAAGGCCGTGCTGCGCTATCCGCTAGTAAGCAACAAAGTTCAGACGTTCACCGTTGTTGGCACAATTCCGAGAGTTAGTATAGTTTCACGTGAAGGCCCTTCTCTATAATCTCTATCTCTCTTCATATAATACTTCTATAAGAGTAGAAGTAATTTAATTTTGATTTCTGTTTTTCAATTTGCTTTTGCCATTACAAAACTATTGTAAGCCAAAATAACATAAAAATATTTTATTATTAAAATTAAATTTAAAAAATACGTTTAGATTCAGGCTTTTTTTCAGTCTGAAAGTGTTAGCAATTAAAATGTAACTCCAATTTCTTTATTGAGATTCGATGTAACAAGATTATGATGGAAAGTCTATCGTTTTTTCTCTTATGTCTTGCAGAATAAATCATACTTTTCATGAACCATCAAGATTTTAAAATGAAACTCAATAATATAATATTAAGAATTTATTAATCGCAAATTTGTTTCATTCTATTATAATATTACCTGAACGTCGATTGAATCCAATTTAAAACCGATTTAATTTATACTTGAGGACATTTGTAATTGTAAATTTCCAATACAATCTAAATTATTTGAATTTTTTTCTTGTTACACGCATTAAAAAGTTTCATTAAAAGTGCCACTGTTCGTAACTGTTTCAAGGGTTCAAAATTTAATTTTTTTGTGATACCGTCACAGCGTTATGTAAAATGGAATTTTTATATTAATAGTTACATCACTGCACAATTTCTTTATGCGTTTAGCAGTACAAAATATAGTTTTGGACTAGGTATAAGAGGGAGGCTCCACTTGTGGTAGATCTTCCACTCGCAAAATGAGTATATATTTTTCGAGTAATACAGTAATGTACTAGTTTGATTTTCATAAAATAATCAGCTATGGAACGAAAAGTAAAACGTGAAACCATTGTATTATATTCATTGTCGACTGCCACATCCACTACATTAAATTACACTTCAAATTAAATTTTGTTCAAGCAATCTGTATCGCGAATCAGTCATTATATTTATATTTTTCGAATAATGGTGTATTTCTTTATATATACACGGAAAAATTTTTGCATCATTAACCATTGTCCTGGGGATTAACTATCAGTGCACAACCAAAAACGTAGCAAAAATTTAGCAGCGTATCAGTGACTGATGCGAATCACAACGTTGTAATAACGACGCGCCTTGGTTGAACTTGTGATTGGTTACCAATGCGTTGTCACATTTTTGCCACGTTTTTGACCGCGCATCGATAGTCAATGTTCAGGATAGTGGTTAATGATGAGAATTGTTTTCCGTATACATTTTGATAAAATATATCGTTTTTTTAATACTGTTTTGTATATAAATATTAATGTTAAAATCAAACACAAATATATATCTATAATTTATAGTAACGTTGAAGAATTTTAACATGAAAATATTTGCGTTTTTTTATTTTGATATTTTTATATATATTTTTTTTCGATTTTCATATAATACGATATCGTACACAAAAAATCATAATTGTGAAATGCGAGCAAACCCAATATGTAAAAAATATTGTCTTAATTGTTTTGTATTGTAATTTATTGAATTCAATAGATTTTTGACTGTTGGAATTAATATTATAATTACTATTATTATTATTAATATTATTAATATTATTATTATCATTATTGTTGCTATTATTATTATTATCTCAATTCATGACGCCTCTGGTACACATATGCTTGATGATACATATCCTAAAAAAAGGAAGAACAAGAAATAAGAAGTTCTAGATTTTTTCTCTGAAGCAGAAAGTAAATGTAAAGAAAAGAATATTCTTTAGAGTTTGAATTGATTTGCAAGAGTTTGATAAAATGCATTCGATGGTTCTCTTTTTAAAATTTTTTAAATGTCCTCGAGTTTTTCATATGTTTATTAGGCAATCGAAGTTATTGGTACACGAAAATGATATGAAGATTGTACAATTAAATCTATAAATAACTACTAAAACTGATTTTTATTCCCAAACTCATGGTCAAATAAGCAGTAATGAAGATATTAGGAGAGAAATTATGTCTTTATATGTCTAATAAAATTGTTTGAATGACTTTCACATTATTATAAGTATTTTATAAACGCTTTATAGAAAATGAAACATAATGTATTTTTCATGGAGCTTAAATTTACTTTAATAGTTACTATTATTATTACAAAAAAGTCATAAGACGAAAAAGATTAGATGGGGTTTTTAAATTTTTCGAAACAGTATCTAGAGTATTATTTATCTACCTTCAATGATGCATATTAATTTTTAAATAACTTAACAATTATTGAATAGTATAATTTCTTCAATGGGTCGTGCTACAAAGATTTTTTTACTTTTGTCGAACATTCAGTAAAATTGTAGTCTTTGCAAAAATTTTGATAATAATTCATAATTGTTAAAATATACTCTAAAACTGGAATCCTAAAAACAGAATCACAGTATTCATACTTTTTTAGTGCACTCAAATTTACTTTCTCTTCTCTTTTTCTCTTCAATTAGGTTTTTCTAGACGTACTTGCATGGTTGCATTTCAAATATAATTCGTTCATGTATTCAACAATATTATACTAAACAATATAATATTTAAATATCTGTTCTTATCATTTCATTGACACATGTATTTTTACCTTTATCGTTAGACGGTTGGGTGACGAGACCGTCAGTAAGTCTGCCATGAACATCATCAACGGTAGCATCTGCAGAAATTAGAAGATACAATGAGACGAGAATGATGATTCGGGCCAGCAACATTTTGGCTTGTGCTTAAGCACGATAGCGCGGTTATCCACGTGGTTACATTTTGGTGCCTCTGTTCGTTGAAGCCGGTTATTAGTCCATCAATGGAAACTCAGCATTTCCTCGATTACACTGCACTATTGTCCACCAAGTGCCGGAAGTCACGGGCAAGACAATTAAATCGAAGCGTTGAACTCCGCATTTGCAATTGCACGTTCTCACATAACGCGCCATGCGATGCACTACTCAAGCATAAACACCGACAATTTCGCGAAATTCTTCTTCTGTTTCTTCCGACAAAGAGTGATGAAGAGAAGTTTGTAATAAATAGGTTGAGCTTAATTGACGCCAATCTCACCCTTCTTGTCAATTGTCACGCTAATACACTAAATATGAAATTGATGCTAGCACAATCATTAACCATTGTCACGTAGAAGCGCACGACCACGTTGTCTAACTTAGCTTGATACAAAAGTCAGTGCAGCACTGCACTCACATTGTCAGGTGTTTCTAGCAGCCGGCGCACGATGGAAACGACGTCTAGTGGTTACGCCAAGAAATAAGTTCAACGACAAAATACTTTCGCGCAAATACCGCACAAACTCTCGCTACTTCTCGCCTATATTCGCCCGCGAGCATGATTGCGCGTTTTAGGATGCAGCTTGTTTCATAGCTCGTTTATTTATGCAATATGCCTAGTTAAATTCATGACATTTGATTCGTTCAAATTTTCACAAACCATTTAATAATGATTTTAATGAATATACACATGTTTATTCGACAAACAGTAATAATGTATTTGATTATTTTGAGCATTATATCAGCTTCCAAAGTATCAACTTTTGTCTCCGAAAATTGGACGGCAGTGATAATATTAAGAGATGATACATGTCGAGAAATGCAGGACGAAAATACTGTCGACCGGAATCAGAAACTACTTTTGTACTTCTTTTCTAAATTAATCTACTTTGCAAATGCTAAGGGATTTGATTCGTTCCTTTTTGACACTAAGGTTATCACATTTTCCGGGGCAGAAGGTTAAGAAAAGTAAAATTTATACCGTGGAACAATATACAGGTTGACCAATTTTAATCCGGCGTCTTGAATAATTCGGAAAATAAGCGTTGGAGAAAAAAATGTTGAAAATGCAATTTTAAATTTTTTAAACAACTGATAGTGCCACTGAACTAGTCCCATCAAACTGAAAAATTTGAGATTGTTTTTCTTCAATATTTATTTTCTGAATTATTCGAAGTGCTAGATTAAAATGGGACACCCTGTATAGTATATTTTGCAAGAGATGAAACTTCGAGTTTTGAAGTCCACTCGGTGCAAGTTGTACTCAAATTCCCATACTCATGAACCCGCACTATTGTCTCATGCAAAAAACTATTTTTCGCAGCACTTTCTTGGAAGTTCCAACGTTTGTTTTCAAAATTAAGAACAAATTCAAATCACCTCTCCGAAAATGCATTTTCGGAGCACTTTCATTCCTATTTTTAGTGACTACTAAGATCGGGCGCTTTGTGCGCACACTAATTCATGGTTTAATTTCCTGTTTTTTGTTTGAATGTGACACGTCCACAAACCCAACTTGCCTATCAAATTGCAAATTGTAATAAACGATGACGCATAAACGTAATCGAATCTCAAATTCGCGGCCAATTCAACACTGTCTTAAAATTTTGAAAAGCTGCCTAGAGAAAATCGCACGCGTCTACAGTAAATTTGCCATCATTACTAAACGTACTTTTTGAATGGACAAAAAGACGCACATTTGTGATGACCAAACTTCACAACTACCGAATAACTTCATTGTGTTATCAAATCATTTTATGTTAAATAGGTAAAATTCGTAGATTGCTGACTGCCAAGTTTCACTTGAACAGTCAGCTTACACACCCGACTTCGAAATCTACACTTTCATCTTTTTTTTGCAATGTATAGTATTTAAGAATAACATTTCGATACGTTTTTTCCAAAATTCTACAATGTATTTTATGTATAACTGTACTCGATGTACAGGAATTGCTTTTAATCCCTCCATCCCACCTTCCAAAGGGCTATAATTCATTGGATAGACAAAAAAAAGCGCGTCTTAACTAGAGTACAAATGAATCAAAAAGACTACTCACTTAAAAGTTGTTGGAATAACACCATCATTGTTATTCTCGAACTGGTAGCAAACCTGTGCCCCGCAGAGTCCATACCCAATTCAAGAACAAGTTGACTAATAGTGGGATGAGCACTTCAAGCAACCTTGGCTTAGAGATTTCAGTCCTCCGCCGTACTTACCTCTATGTATCGTTCGACACCAATAGTGGTGCCCGGTGGTAGCAGATGAGACCCGAGAGTCCTAATTCGATAAACAACTAAAACAGACTTTAGTTTCACTTATTAGTTTTTTTTAGTTTACAGTTTTAGTACAATTTAGTTGAATAAATACAAATAGTATCAGAAAGAATATTTATATTATTCATGTTATAGTCCAAAAATAAACGTTTATTAGATTAGATTAGAAATTATAAGAGTTCTTACCTTTTTCTCCACCACTGCTAAAGCGGATTGCAGTACCTAAAGTCGACTCAACACATCGTATTGACTGTTCAAACGTTTTGGAATGTTTTGGAATGTTTTTGGTCTAGAATAAGTCTCTTGGGTGCATTTCTAAGATGTAAGTCTTTTAAAACTCGATTCAGATGAGCCGTACTAACTGACGAATGTGAAAAGTTCATGATTCTCCAGTATTTTGTCAGAAGTGTAGAAAATATGTCATGGTCTGTAATGAAATTATTTTGTGATTAAAAGGCTAAGTCATTTAATAATAGAAAAAATTAAAAATTATATAATGATAAAATGATTTGCTGGAAGTCTAATCCTACACTCAAAATAGCTCTTTTATCTTGTAAGAAATTTTCTTAGAAAATTTTGATTTTAAAGAATAAAGCCTTAATAAAAGTAATAGTCTTATTTCGTTGCATAGGTGTAGGAACCCCCTATCTCTATCTCGGATATAGGATTTTATATCATGTTTCTAGATGGAGATAGGGGATTCTTTGTCCCATGCGACGATATACTAATCGGAAATACTGATTCCGACATGAACTTAACCTTGTCTGGAAACCTTGTTAAGGCTGATCCGTCTTAAATAGTCGGATTAGAGACCTTTCTAGGAACCCCATAAGAACCCGATATGCGTTTATCTGCTGTTCCGGCATATCCGTATATTGACCTGAACACGACTCAAAATGGTGTCAGGCAAACTAATCAGAGCCCAAACCCATATTTATTATCAATTTATTTTATCATTTTTATTTATTATCACGCATTTATTATCACTTTTAATAATCTCATATCATTTGAGAATCTTTACAACCATCCAAGGGCGAGCGGAATATTTTAGTTAAACGAAAATCTAATAAAAATTCCAGAGTTACCAGAAGCTTTTTGAAGTTCGAAAATCATCGGAGAAAAGTTTTCGAGATAATCACAAAGAAATCTGCAGAGAAGTTGCTCGAGCACTTAGACTCTTGGCTTAACTGTAACAAGATGCCGGTAGGCTCATATCAACGTTAAAGAAACTGCGCACAAAAGAGCAGTTCGACTGCCTATTTTAAACGATTGTCGTTGAATTACAGGATTTGAGTTAAAATCCATTAGACGAACTACGACTGACTAGGCAGTCCTAGCGACTTGATTCCATTTCGATTGTAGCAACATCGGTATAATACACAGCAAATGATGTACTCAAGGAAAACTATTTTAAAATCTTCGACCTTCAAATTTCATAAATAAATGACAGGTTTAACTAAGAGAATCTGTCAATCTTGCGGTCATTTGAGAACAAATTATTGGGTGAGATGAAAGAACAACAATCAATGAAAAAGACTGGTAGAAAAATTGGTATTTTTACCGAAGACTTTGGCATGAATGAAGAGTTCCACAAATATTTGCAAATGATTCTTCCACACTCGCTCGAAAAATTGTCTAAAGAATCATAGACAGTAGAGAAATGATTGATTTAATGACTTTTCAGTTATTCATTTCCTTTATTTATTATCGTTCTTTCATCTGCAGTATCAGCTGAAAGATCGTTCGACGCTTTATGGAGGACAAACAAGTATAAAATACCTTACGTTCATCGTCAAATAATGGATAACGTCAATTTCGGTTCAATTATGGAAACTTAGTAGCAAAATCTAACTAAACAAAACTATTTTTAGTAATGTTGTTTGCATAAAGAATGTTTTTTACGTTCTGTTAACACATTTTTAAGTTTATATGATTTCTTACAATCATGTTTAAAGAGTTAAAGATTAAAAAGTTTTTCAGTTTCATAAATTTTCATCATTTTTTTAGTGGGCATTTCAATTTTCCACAAATCATAAAAACAGAAACACCACTGATAAAATGAAGTAATTTAAAAAACTTAATAGAGAATTTTTTTCAATGAATAGGATATAGGGGAGGGGGAGTAGAAATGCGCCCATCCAGTCAGATTTTCGTGAAAACGTCCCTCAATGAAAGTGCAAATACAGTAAACTATACTAATATGATAATATCTCTTTTTTTTCGTTTTCAAAAAATTTTTTTACAATTATAAATGTTAACAATTCACACAAATTTCGGTTTATGTATAAAAATTCATGAAACCGTGCCCCGTAAATCACGCCCAAGAAATGAAGTTGATATCAAATTTGTATACTTTTATTAAAGCGACCAATATATCTTTCTACACAAACGATGCACATGCAAGATCTTTCTTTGACCGGCGTAACTACTCGGAGAAATGCGTAAAAAGTGCCAAGATCCAGGGTTCTGATTTGTAAAAATATTTAGGACCTTGCGTAGAATACGTCTGTACACACTACGAAAAGCATTGCGAGTCCTTCCATCCTACCATCATTCTTGTTGCCTGTCTTGATAATTCTGTCGAACCGCATAGCTTTCATTCCATTTCAACCGAATACCCACGTTAACTTGCGAACGACACATGTTCATTATATGAAATATACTGGTATGTGACGATGGCCTTATCGCCATGACAAATGAATTTCATCTGCCGTACATCTCAACAAAATATTGATTTTTTCAAACATTAATGTCATTATTCCAAGACTTTGAAGATTATTTGTTGGTACCTCCGAGGCGGTTTTGATATTATCTCTAAAGAGAACCTAACCACACTAACATTATACAAACAAAAGTCCACACGCGCCAATGTTTTTGTATCGACACACAAACGTGTGCCATAATTTAACCTACCGCTATTTTTACCGTGACAATCAGGTTGTGCTTGGTTAATTCATAGCATAAATTGAAATTCTTCTTATTGATATAGCTAGGTTTACGGTCTCATTAGACACTCTGCTTTTTATATAGTTAATTTTGTGTAAAAAATATTGTCAAGTATTCATCCATAAAATTCATTAGAAGTAAAAATTTATATATACCCAGTAAAAAAATATTAGGACGGCACCTAAAAATTATTATGCCATACAAAAAATTTTTCTTTGTGACTGCCCCATTGGGCCTATTAAGGGACTGTTAGGGCTCGCTTTAATTAGGCATTAACAATTAGGCTTCTTAGAGGTCCTTACATGAAAATGGAAGAGAGTTGAATCTGGCGCTTATCTGGCGTGTTATGCTCTCCCTAGAAATTGCCAGATTTTGGCCAATATGTGGGAAAAGTAGGGCCTTACAATGTTTACCAGAATTATTTCATTTTGGAGTTTAGTAATTCATTAGTGTGGGCTAAATAGAGCGTCAAATAGTACATTTTGCACCAAGGCACGAAAGTGCAGGTTTCCGTGCCGGGGTACAATATGACAGGTCGAGCGCAGCGAGGCTTGTCAGTAGCCCGGAAACTGAACCCGCACCTTCGCGCCATGGTACAAACTATACTTTTTACACCGACGAGCCCGAAAGTGTCGACATTCGGCTCCCAAAGTAGGACCAAAAGTCAGGTTTGCGGTTTGGCACGAGACCCCGGAAACCTGACTTTAGGTCCTAGTTTGGGAGCCGAAATTCAACACTTTCGGGCCGGAGGTGTGAAAAGAAATTTCTTTAAATTTTAAAACATTCAACAATCACTTTTAAAATACATATTTGACAGTTTGAAGACAATTTGTATAATATGCAGTCTATAAGAAATGGCATAAAAATGTAACATTAAATGTTAAAACAAATGCGGTGTCTGTCTGTATGCATCTTTAGACGCATAATGTCGCATAATCAAAAGTGGAAATAGATGGCATCAGACGAAACAAAATAATTGACAGAATCATATTAAATCTAGTTTTGATTGTGTTTGGATGTGATTTTGATGTG
>JAPYZS010001917.1:0-17513 GCA_030522925.1 Trissolcus japonicus | reverse complement strand
TGAAAAAAATAGAAATTAGAATTTGCTATTCGTATGCGGGGTTGGCGCGCGTAGCGCGCAGGGGGCGCAGTGAGCGGAGCGAACGAAGCTCCCTAGTATGTATTATAATCAAGTTTGTTACGCTTTTCAAACACAATAATTGGATTTACACGATACTCTAAAATCGCCGATCTGAGTTTTTTTAAAGAGCCGTAGGTCAAAATTATCGATGATTCAAGGTTTGTGCCCATATTGACTTTTGTTCAGCATGGTCTCAGCAACAACATACTAAAATTTCAGAGATTTTGACCGAAGGCCAATTGCCATAAAATTTGTGCGGGGTCATTTCCCTATCATTCTGCTAACTGTATTTGTGTTTGCGTAGTAAAGGTTGGGTTTCACAATTCGATTAACCACAACAGTTTCGATGCACAAGAAAAGTTTAAAAGGTCCACTTCTATGCTACCTTTGATTTTCTTTCATATCACCTCGAATTCACTTGACTTCGAGTTGCGATACCATGTAGTTGAACGTTGCGACACATGTTGTCGCTAGTGAGAACGGACCTTTAGATAAGGATCCCTTACTTGGTTTCATTATGAAAAACAAACAACCGTCTGGCGATTTCAATTGTTGACCATTCGATTTTAACAATGGATCGACAGTTTGTTCAACACGTTTTTTTGTTCTATAACAAATGGTCAAAAACTAGCTTCAGTAAATCACTGGATTCACTTTTTTCCAACAATAGACACGTGATGAACCATTTTCTAAATTTGTTTTGAAAACGGAGGCATTCAAATAATCTGATACCTAAACAACAGTGAAGTGAGTGTCGAAACCGATGCATTAAACATCGATATATCGAAGACTTACATACAGAAGAGCTGAAAATTTGAAATTGATGATTATTTTTTACTTATATTTTATTTATTTTCCAAATTGGTCATATATCATGAATTATCGTACCATTTTCGTAATTGTCGTACACAAATGGTACGATAATCGAACATCGTACAATTACTCAAAGAAGGAGAAATAATCGTATGTGTACGATAATTATCGTACATCTGGCAACACTGTCCTTATGGGTATTTGATCGACACATTGCAATAATGAATGTGGTGACTACTTGCGATTTTTTACCCGTTAAAGTAGACGTTTTTCGCAGAAAAAGCCTTAGAAAAGAAATTTATTAAAAAGTTTCCACGTATCAGACGTGAAGGAAATCTGTAGAGACGGGTTAGTGATCCTTACTTTTTACGGTGTTAACCGGAACGGTGTTAAGAGAAACTCCTAATGCTCACAACACAAAGAAAAAAGGAAACACTTATATCGTGAAAATCGAGGTAAAATATAGCTAGAAAAAATGTAATAAGCTTGATTAGTATAAGAAAATTCAATTTCAGCTTGGTGAAGCTGACAGAGCAGTGCTAGATGCACACTGCAATTGCAAAGCCGGTCATGCATTTTGTAAACACGCAGCAGCTGTTTGTTTTTTCGTGAAATTAGAAAACTCAACTTCCAAGACTGGACAGCCGATGACGTGGAATCGTCGCCCAAAAGAACACCTCGCAAAGTACCACAAAGGATCCCACGTGGAGTGCATGTCGATTTTCGCAGAACATCCTGCTAACCGGAAAAAACCCGAAAAGTTTTACTGTTACAAGGACATCGAAAACTTGGATGCTCCTAAACGAGACGAACCGACAATGCTTTTAGATTTGATCGCCATTTAGAAGTCGGTGGAAGATCGAAAATGAGAAAATGAGCTCAAAGTGGTTGGAGCTCAAAGCGCGACAAAAAGTTTTTTTGCGAAAACTCTTTCAATTGCAATTGCGAAATCGCACTTTCGGCAAAATGAAAATAACAAAGTCGAGTGAACTGAAAATTGTCGTTGAGAAAGACAATTTATTTTTTTGAAAATGAATTTTTTCGAAGCAATGTCGCGATTTCGGAAGAAGATTGGTTGTTGATTTGTTTTGAATCGATGGAACAATCTGCATCGACCACATGGTTCAGAGAACGTTTCATACGTATCACTGCTGCTCGAAAGGGCATCGCATAAAGACTCGAAAAATTGAGTTCGAATAGTTGACGAATCAATTTTTGAAAAAAAAAACGATACGCGTCTGGGACTTCAGCAATGAGATACGGCCTACAAATTGAAAAAGAAGCTCGGTTAGCTTTTCAAAATTTTACAGGATTCATTGTCAAGGAAATCGGTTTGGTAATTTCTTTTAAACAACCCTTTATCGCTTGCAGTCCGGACGGTGTGGTCTGTAATGATTGCAGATACGAGTTGCTCGAAGTTAAATGTTCGTTTTAATGCGCGGATGCCGGTTTGTTCAACGAGCAGAGGCAATGTTTTAACGTTTCTTACTTACTCGCCGACGAAAACGGCAACAATTTTTTGAAAAAAACACCCCAATACTACACACAAATTCAGATGTCCATGCATGTTCTCGGAGTGAATGCTTGTCATTTTTATTGTTTACACAAAAGTACACTTCTCTACTTTTTAAGTTTCCTTGAAATTTTTGATTATTCTTTTCAACTAGGACCCCAAACTATAAATTTGTACATTGCTTTCTTCAGATGCACTGTTAGGCTTGGCAGCTTTCCATGTCATGTTTTTGGATGACGATGTGGATCACGACGAACTACTTGAAGAAACTGTGTCAGAAGTTTTCCGGAGACAAAGTCATCCAAAAGTACAAGATTTTTTCGGACCTTTAATTCCGCAATATTCTCCGTCAGGTATATTGTTTTTGATATTTGCAATAATTTTCTCAACCTCTTAAATCCGGCAACGTAAGAAAGACTGTAAAAAGAACTGGAAACATTCGGTTGTACATTGTTAACAAAGAAACAAACGCAACGAATGAAACAAAACCAACAAACAAACAAACAAAACCAAAGCAAACAACCAAACAAACAAAACAAAACACACAAAACAAACAAACAAAACAACCAATCAAACAGAACAAAACACACAAAACAAACAATAAAACAAAACAAACTAAGCAAACAAAACAAACAGACAAACAAACAAAACAACCAAACAAACAAAACATAAAACAAACAAAACAAAACACACAAAACAAACAAACAAAACAACCAAACAAACAGAACAAAACACACAAAACAAACAAACAAAACAACCAAACAAACAGAACAAAACACACGAAACAAACGATGAAACAAACCTAGACAAATAAAACAAACAAAACAAACAGACCAACGAAACAAAACTAACAATCGAGCTTAACGAAACAAACCAAAAAATAAAACGAAACAAAACTAACAAACGAGCTCAACAAAACAAACCAAAAAATAAAACAAAACAAAATTTTTTCACTGTCTTGCATTATTTGCTTAAATTATCTATGAGCATATAAATATTCAAAATCTGTGTAGTTTTCGAATACCTAAAAATGGTTTTTAACTGATTGTAAGGTTATGAAAATCTATGCAAATGTTCCAAGACAATAGAAGTGCAACCTTTGTTCCAAGAAGATTAGTGCAACCTTTAGGAAAATTGTTTACATACATCTTGCTCTTCAGGATAATTTTAACATAACATGTTTTTTTCTTAAGACACTGAGAACTCTTCAGATAAAAGAAATCAAGACAGCATCAAACCTGTAATATGTAGAAAATCCATTTTACATTGCGTGTTTTTAATGTTCTTAAGTTGTTGAATCAACGAAACTTATGTTACCCATGAATATTAGCATTTTTTACAATAAGAGTGAATTTTTAATTATTTTTTAGATTTTCAAAGTCACTTTCGACTGACGGAAACTGTTGGGGTTTTCCCAACAGTTATTATAATCGTGAAGAGTATCATTCAGTAAAGCTTCAAGCTGTATGCACTGACACATTGAAATTCACTGATGTTTGTTTCGGATATTGTAGATCCATGCATGACGCTGGCGTATGGCGCCTCTGTGAACTTTCTGAAGGAATTGAAAATGATATCCAGACGTACCTCACTAATAACACGTACATATTAGGCGATGGAGCGAATCTAATATCACAATTTATGCTGACTCCTTATCGTAACAATGGTCGATTAACAGAGATGCAAAGTTAGTATAATTTGATGCCCGCCAAAAAAAGAAGTGTCGTCGAAAGGTCCTTTGCTCTCCTGAAAGGTCGATGGCCGTGTTTAAATCATCTTCCAATTCACGACACTGGAATCGCCCCTTTGCTTATTTTAGCTCCATGTGTCGCGCACAATATTTATTTAGCCAACGAAGATGACTTGTTCGACGATTTTTTTCAAGATCCTATTATAGAGAATACTTACATTATTCTTACTAATATATAAATTACAAATTATGTTGGTTTGTTTGTTTGTTTGTTCCGTTATAACTCAAAAACTAATGAAACTAATAAGCTTTTTTCACATCGGGGTATCTTCTCGCATTCTTAGAAGTGATAAAGGCTGTAAAAGAAATTGAAAAAAAATTTTTATGATGAAAAATTGAAAAAAATTATAACTCTAAATTTCAGTGCCAAATAAAATGTTTACAACTCGATTAACGTAATCGGTTACCGGTTTTGATTGCGACCGATATACAAAATTGGCGTAGGCTGTTGAAAAAGTCATTTTGTGCAGACATTCTTTGTGTCGGTATGACGAAACATCGTAAATGATATTTTACATGTCAAAATGTGAAGGCGTATTGTTTATATTTTTTCACTTCATTTGAAGGATCAAACATTGTTAATATTAATTAATAAATGTATAAAATACTGCAAAATCGTGTTGAATACTGAGCCGCTGCAGTATTTTTATGTTATACAGAATAGTATATTAGTTTTTGATTAACATATATCGTGTTGCAATATTTTGTTTTTAATCTGTTCTTAGTTGTTATGCGTTGTGGTCATTGATTTCTAATGTGAACATTGAAAGTGCTTTTGTGTGTTTACAAAACGTGTTACGAAAGTCTACATTATAGATAGTCATAATGTTTGTATCTGTCGTGAATCGTTCAGTGTGCGCTGTAATCTGTAAGTGTACGCAGATATTTAGCTTAATATGCTCAAGATGCTTTGGCATATGTACGAGTTTGTGGTGAATTATGGAGAACTGGATCTTTTCGTAACATTCACATGCAATCCATCGTAGAACGATATTTATAGCTCAGTCCTGGATACACAGTCTTCTATAGACATGACATCATTGCTTAGGTTTTCAGCCAAAAAGTGAAGAAATTTATTGATTGTATCGAAAAAGGTTGTATATTTGGTCCTGCTTTGTTTATTGATAACATATGTTATTATATGTTCATTACATCAAATTGCTAAAACGTAGTTTACCACATTGTCATATATTGGTGTGGCTTCAAGGCAAAATCTGGCCAGCAGACCGATTGGATTATATCAGCGGAAATTCCGATTCCTAAAAAAGATCCAGTTCTTCATGATACAGTAAAAAACATGATTCATGGACCATGTGGGGCTCTGAACAGAGCATCACCTTGCATAAAGAACGGCATATGTACAAAGAATTAGCACGTGAATTAATTCAGGAAACAGTCATCAATGAACATGGATATCCAACGTACAGACGCCAAGGTCCTTCAGATGGTGGTTTCACGTGTAACATCAATATACGTGGTCACGATCAATAACCTATAGACGCCCGATGGGGCGTAGCATATTGTCCATTTTTGTCAAAAGCATTCAGGGCTCACATTAACGTTGAATGTTGCAACTCCGTAAATGCGATAACATATATCTGCAGTTATATTAACAAGGGTTCTGATTAGGCTTTTTTCGAGGTTCAACAAATGTATCAAACTGGGCAATATATCAGCAGTAACGAAGCCATATGGCAACTCATGCATTGCAAACTACACCAACGACTTACACCTGTTCTACATTTAACAATTCATTTGAAAAATGGTCAGTGGATTTATTTTAACGAAGAGATATTTCATATCGACGATTTTGCAAAGTTATTCTGCAATTATGCAAACTATATTCTGAGGTACTGAACTATCTTACGTGGAATGCATCTTCAAGGTCGTGAAAACGTAGAAAACAAGGCATATGTGTTTCCGATTTGCCAACAGTGAAATAAGCACTTTAACAAAAGCACTTTTACTTTTTTGTTTTAAATGAGTAAGTGCTACTTCTGGTGGCTTATTATTATGATAGTCTGGACCATAATCAAACGCCTGAACTCGGTTGTTCAATTGAATTAGATCAAAATAGTGACAAGTAAAAATAAAATTATCGAAAATTAATGCTAGATGTACACGGCACGTGCCTTCTGAATAATCATGCATAATATCGACGCTGTAGAATTCGGTCGGTAGAGGGCGTAGAGCTAACACGTGTTAGGATATCGTCGCGTAGATTTTCGCAATTCATTAGAGAATTAAATCGTGATCGACGGTGATAACCATCACAAATTAGCCGGAAGGATTTAGTGTACAGGTGGAAGTAAAGGTGAAAGGCAAGGTGAAATACGAAGCTTAGTGTAGGCACGAAAAGACTGGCACGAGTTTTTGAGGCTATGACCACAATGCCGCCAAAAAGTGCTTTGGGCTCAGACAAAACGAGGGGAGCAATCAAAAAGGATTCGAATCAGAGGACCTTTGAAAACACAATGGATACGAAGAGAGTAAGGTTTGCGGGTACACAGATTGGAGAGGAAGATGAGGAAATAAAAAAGTTTAAAAGAAAAATCAAGAAGCTCCATGAACATTTTCAAGAAAAAAAAAGAAGAAAGAATGCGGAGAAAAAGGCAACAGAGATGGAGAAAAGAATTGAAGAATTGGAAAGAAAAGTAAACGAGATCGAGATGAATATGGGGAGGGATGAGGAGAGGTACGACGAGGTTAGTGAAGCTGGTAGCGGACGGTCAAGGATGTCAAAATACAGTTTTTCGAACTGGGAGAGCGCGATGTCAGTGGAGAAGGTGAGAAAACTGAAAAGTATCGCGAGAAGAGCACAGGTTGACGAGAGAAAGAACAACATAACAGTGAGAGGGGTAAAACTGGATGAGGAGAAACTGACAGAAAGTATGGAAAAGTTTGTCAGGGAAAAATTGGAAGTGGAAATCAAAATAGAAGAGGTATGGAAGAGTGGCAGGGTATACGTGGCGAGGATAGGTTCGGAAGAGGACAAGAGGAAGATCATGGAAAATAAAAACAAAAAGTAAAGGAGACAAGGATTTATATAGACCATGACCTATCTTACGAGGACCGAGCAAAGCAAACAGAAATTAACGGATGAGCAAAACAATTAAGAGAGGAAGGAAAACAGGTGAAAATTGGAATTGGGAAAATCTATTTCGAAGGCAAATGGAGACGTTGGGAGGCGATGAAGGAAGGAGAAAGAGAGAAATAGGAACGAGGGGAAAGAAACAGAGCAACAAAAGGACAAAGTACGACAGGAGAGATGGCTCATCGACTGGAGAAGAAGAAAATTTTTAGATGACTGGAAACGTGGTGAGGAGGATCAACCCAGGACGACAGAAGAAAAGAAAGGTAAGAATGAAGTGAGTAGTAATAAGGATAGAAGGGAGAGTAAAGGAGAAGCAAAGGTACTGTTTTGGAATGTGTCGGGGGTGTTAAATAAAGATGTGGATTTTTGGAAATTTATAGAAGAGATGGTCTTTGTGAGTTTGATAGAAACATGGTTGGAAGAAAAAGGATGGGAGAAATTGAAGACAAAATTGGACAAGAATTTTATATGGGATGCAGAGCATGCAAAAAGAGTAAAAAAGAAAGAAAGAGCCAAAGGGGGTATGATATGCGGGGTTAGCAAGGAATGGGTAAATGACGGGCAAAATCCTATAGAAAAAAGGGAGAAGGATATATGGAGGCTAAATGGCGGGTGGAAAATAAAGAAATAAATGTAGGGGCATGGTATAACCAAGGGAATATAGGGGAGGGAATGGATAAAATCAGAGAAGTAAAAGAAGATGAGGAAAAAATTTTGATACTAGGAAGGGATCTAAATGTGAGAACAGGTCAAATGGGGGAATTTATACAAGTTGAAGAGATAGAAGAGCTGGGTAAAAGAAAAAGCAAAGACAAGATAAGTAACAAAGAAGGGAGGAAATTAGTTGAAATCGTGGAAGAGAAGGGGTGGTATATTTTGGACGGGTTAAAAGAGGGAGACACTGAGGGAGAAAACTTTTGTGGGAGGGAAAGGGAATACAGTTATCGACTACGGGATAGTGAACAGAAAGGGATAGGAAGAAACGAATCATGAACCGATCTGTATAGAAGGCGCTAGAAGGTGGGGTAGAGAGGAAGAAAGAGGATGAGAAGAAAGTAAGGAATTGAGTGTCGTGGGCAGAAGAAGATAGAATAAACTATATGTGCAAGTTGAGAGAATGAAATGAACAAGGGACGGAAGAGAGAACAGTAGAGGAAGAGTGGGAACAATTGAAAGGTGCTATTCAGAATGCTTTGGTGAAAAAAGAAATTTAAATAAAGAAAAAGAAATTGGGGTACAGGGGCTGGTGGGATAAAGAATGCACGAAGAGTAAAAGAGAGGTTAAGAAAACGTATGTAAAATGAAAAAAAAGGGAAGGGATCCGGAGAGAGTTATAGAGAGAAAAGAAGTGAGTGGAGAAAACTATGTAGACAAAAAGAAAAAGATAAAAAAGAGGAAGAAGAGGCACAATTGAGAAACGTGAAAAATGAAACAGAAGTATGGAAATATTTAAACAAGTATAGGAAAAAGAGAAACACAGTGGAAAATAAAATTGAGAAACAAGTGTGGAAAGAACATTTTAGGAAGTTACTAGAAGGGTCGGAGGTACAAGCAAAAGGAGAAGCGAGGCAAAGAATAGAGGAGGAGTCAAATTTGAGAGAGGAAGAAATAGTGGAGGCAATAAAAAATGCGAAGAATAAGAAAGCAGGAGGATCGGATGAAATAACAAATGAAGCATGGAAATATGGAGAGGAAATTACGAGGAAGAGATTGGGAAATATTATTAAAAAAGTGTGAGAAAGAGAGAGGATACCAAACGACTGGAAAAACGTGGTGATTGTTCCCTTGTATATAAAAAGGAATAGTGAGGAAGCAAAAAACTATAGGGGAATTTCTTCGTTGTCGACGGGATACAAAATATACACAGAGATATTGAGGAAGAGGTTAGAAAAAGAAATGGCAGAAAAGAATTGCTTACCAGAGGGACAGGCGGGGTTCAGGAAAAAGAGATCCACGATGGATAACATCTATATCTTGAACCACGTCGTACAGAAAAGAAAGGAAGAAGGAAAAAAAACATATGCAGTATTTGTAGATTCAAAATCGGAGTTCGACACGGTAAACAGGAGTAAATTGTGGGGGGTGATGGAAGAGGCGGGAATAAGCAAGTACCTGATAGAGAGGATAAAAGAATTATATGAGGAAACAAAATCGTGCGTGAGAACGGAAGAGGGGAATACGGAAGAGTTTTGGACACTGAAGGGGGGTGAGGCAGGGATGTCTACTAAGTCCGGCACGATTTAGTATATATATAGCAGGGTTGGAAAAGGAATTAGAACAAAGGAACATTGGTGGGGTGAAAATTATGGAAAAAAGGATTTGGTCACTGACATACGCGGATGACATGGTACTTCTTGCAGAGGTGAGAGAAGCACTAATTGATATGATGGACACTATGGGGAGGTTTCTAAAAAGGAGAGAGTTGATACTAAGCATTGAGAAAACGAAGATTATGGTTTTTAGAAGAAAGGGTAGGGGGAAAAAAGAAAAATGGAAATGGGAAGGGAAAAATATGGAAGAGGTGGACGAATTTAAGTATTTGGGATTTATTTTCAGGAAAGAAGGTGGATATGAGAAACACTTGAAAGAACTGAGAGGAAAAGGATTATGTGCATGCAAAAAAATATGGGGACTGGGAGAAAGAATTTGTCGCGGGGATATAGTAAGACGAAAAAAGCTTTTTACTGGTAGAAAATGTAATGTCATACGGGGTCGAAATTTGGGGATGGGCTGAAAGAGAGGAGTTAGAAAGGGTACAGGAAAATTATTTCAGATGGAATTTGGGATTGGAATTTCATACACCGAGATACTTACTGAAGAGAGAAATTAGAATGGAGAAACTGTAAGAAAAATGGGGAGAGAGAGCGCTTAAATTCGAAGAAAAAATAAGGAAGTTGGACGATGAAAGACTAGTTGAACTATGTTGGTTGGAAAAACGGAAGGGAAATAAAAAGGAGTTATATAGTAGAGAGAGGGAGAAATACTTGAATAGCAGAGGATGGAGCTCTTTAGAATCAGAATTTGAAAGAGAGAGGGGTAAGGATTGGATAGGTGAACTGAAAAAGAGAAGAAAAGATATACAAAATCAAGAAATAGATAGGAAAATAACAGAAAGTAAATATAACAAAAGATACAATAGAACGACAGAAGAGGGGATCCCAAGATATATGAAAGATAGAAGGGCTTTAAAAGAAATAAAGACAAAAGCGAGGTTGAGATGTGGAAATTTAGAAGAGGCAAATAGATATTGATTGAAAGAAGAAGATAGAAAATGCAGCATTTGTGGGGAAGCTGAAAGGGTTTTGGAGCACTATATGTCAGAATGTATAGGATCAGGGAAATGGTTCAAAGAAATAGAAGGTTTTATACACGAAAAAATAGAGGGGTCACTAAAGGAGGAGAGATATAAGGATATAACCGACATATGGATTAGGGTTGAAAAAGAAAAACAGAAAAGAAGAAGAGAAAAAGAAATGGCTCAGGAAAGAGATAGAGAAAAGAGAGGAAATACTAGAAACTAAGGAGAATTTGTCATGTTTGACAGGATGGAACCAAAATGACATGCGAGGCCAAAGAGAGAGGAGACAACAAGAAGGGAGGTGCCAGACAGAGTGGTACAAACAGACAAATGTAAGGGACAGACGAAGACAAGAAGACGAAGAAGTTAACAGAGAGATCGGGGCGAACACGGACAGTGACACGACTTATTTATTTTTTTTAGTTCGATACTATTGTAGTAACTTTTCCTTTTTATTTTTATTTTATGAGATAAAAGAAATGATTAGTTAGAATTATTATTAGTTAGTTTATTTGAGTAGTAAATGTAAGGACGATATGTCACAAAATATAGATCGAGAACTGTTGATTAATTAATTAAATGAGAATAACATTATATAATTTTGTACTGAAATATGTAAACTAAGGAAAGACTGAGTCACGTTTCCTGGTCAAGAAAGGCCGAAACAATAAAGATATATATAATATCGACGCTGTAATTCTCCGTTGCATGAAAATCAGGCAGAAACCTGAACGCACAAGTTTCTTTGATTCCCGACTCTTTACTGTTTTTTTCTACGATCTGCTCATCATACAATCTACGGGTACGCATTGGACATTTTTTTCATTGAAAGCGTTACATATGTCTGCTTTTTTTATCAAACAAAAATGCCAAAAATAGTGCGGAGAGAAACTTTCATTCAAGCCTAACAAAAAATGTAAACCACGGTTGTCGCCACTTAGGATTGCTAATTTGAAATAAACTTGTGATGTTTCATTTCCGTGATTAACAGTTATCCTTTGTTCCTCTAAGACCTGAAGTTCTGCAACGACTTTTGCAAACAAAACATCATTCGTTATAACGTACCTATCCAACGTATTGAAAATTTTAAATAAAAAAATATTACTAAGTTTAGAAATTAAATTAAGTGACAAACAAGCTATATTCGTGTAAGTCGCTCCAGTTTTTGCTATCCCTCTATGCGCGCTTAATGGATTGTTATTCTCATAATCATCAAAGAACAATTGCAAAGGATAGACAATTTTGTCGCCGAAGTTTTTTTATTTTTCTTTCCAAAATTCAGCTTGAATCAAGTTTAAAATTAAGTCGTTATGAGATTTTAAATATTCGATGTGAGCATTTAAATCCTGGAACACCCCAAGTAATTCCAAAAATATTTTGAAAACATGTCTTATATGTATGAACTGAGCTGTAAGGGGAATCGACTTATATAAATCTACGCCTGCGTCAGATACGAATTCTTTCCTTTCACCATCAATAACGTGATCTTGCGGAGGGACATAACAATTTTGCCGCGTCAAATATTTTATGCGTTGGTATTCGCTCTTCAAGTTGCAAAAATATCTCTGCACCGCAAAACTTCATCTATTTCATGAATAACTCTTTCGTCGACATTTGAATTCTGTAATTTTTGACAACTACAACTTCTAATCTCCTCTACACAATCTTCGATTAATGATTCTACTTCTATCGCCGACCCGTTTACGCGCTAGGTTCGGAAAGCCACACATTTTTCAAACGGACACGTTAAATATCCGTTTTTAACGTTTAAATGTTTTACTTTTACGCACAAAAAGTGAGGTTTTGGGTTAATGTTTCTCAAAGATCCACTTTTCTCAATACCCGTGTTAAAGAGGAATGGTTTAGAGCGAAAGGAAAGAGATGATTGTTTTTCTTCAATTAACTTAATGAATCTTTATTAAAGTCTGTCCTCTCGTACAACTTCCTCGCTCACTCACATATATACACCTCCCTTTTACTTTTTTCTTTTCTCAAAAAGGTCAATTTTCGTGGCACTGCGCCGTGTCAAAAAAGTTTAATTCTGAACTCTCAAAACAGTCACGAGAAGCGGCACTTTTAACGTGGGTATCAGGAAAAATAATTAATAACAAACTTACCAAGTGAAGTTCAATTATAATTATGCTTATTATCTCGTCTGGATGGAAATTATATGTAGTCGTGGATATAGGAACGAATTTCAACAGTATTTTAAAGGTTTTTCAATAAAAATTCGAATATCGGTACACACTTCACGTTGTTGACTTGTATCAAATGCTCATTAGTTTAAAGCTTAAAAGCGAATCGCTTTTCATTTGGGAAGGGTTAATGTTTTTTAGGGTGGGAAGTCCATCCGGACGAGATAAGAACCATAATTCTAATCTGTCGAAATAACGCAGTCTCCAGACGAGTAGCTCAACATCAAGAATCCTTTTTTATTCAACGATAAATTGACGTGACCTAGGCAGAAATAGCCAACGTTAAGATGACTTTGCAATTGTTCCAACGTTGGTTCAACGTCAGCAGACGACGTTAATAGACTACGTTGAACCAACGACGGATCGGTTGTGTATACAAGGTCGAATCAATATTGGCAAGTTAACGTTGGCAGCCAATGATGGGCCAACCTGGAACCAACGTTGGTAGACTGCGTTGAGCCAACGTTGGATCAGTTGCTCTACCAATATTAACTCAACGTTGTTTTCCAACGTCAGCGAACAATGTAAGTCCAACGCAGAAGTTAAAATAAAAAGAAACATTATGTTGACACTTAAATATTAATATTTATTTCTATTTATTTTGAAATATTGTTATAATGTAGTAACTTATGTTAAAGTTCATTAAATCAGATCAAATTTTGAAAAAAGTTAATAAATATTTTGACTACTTAAAAATATATTTTATAAAAATCATAAATTAAAATAATATAATTATATTATCATAGAAATGAAACTTTTAAATATATTAAGCAAACCATTTAATTTTAAAGTAAATAAAATTGAACACAATGAATGGAGCAGTGGTCAGAGACTCAGACTACCACTTTAGGGGCGAGGATTCGATACAGCAACGATAGAAAATTTTGACCTATTTAAGAATTATAAAAACTTTTCTAAATAATCAAATATCACTACTACAATAAATTTCGACGTAGGGAAAACGTTGGCAAACAATGTAGAAACAACTTTGGCACACAACCTTGGCGTAGTGTCACATGCCAACGCTTACCCATTATTGGCGCGACGTTGTCGAGCAGCGTCGATACGACTTCACCAACGTCGTGCCAACGTCATTACGACTGTATTTTTCTGCTTGGGCGACAACCTTTATTCCAAGCGGTTCGATCAGTAATGACATGATCATGTTAAAAAACGAAAGGACTATGATGGGTCGCGAATATAATTCAAATTATTCCATTAACACTTCCCCTCGAGCTGACAGTGGTTCACAATTATTATACAGTTCTGAGTCTGAGAAGTTTAAGGGGGTAGTCCACTGTGGAAGCCTCAAAAATTGGTCATTTTCGGGAATTTTGTTTAGCACTTGTATACACAAAAAAATGTTGTTTTTTTTCAACTTTATTGAGACAGTCTTGAACTATAAAAACATATTTTTTCGATTGAATTGCGTCACTCCTGTAGAAATATGAAGGGGATTTTAAAAATATCGACTTTTGAAGAAATGGTGGTCGTTTAAAAATTTTAGTCGCTTTTTATACAAAAAAATCGGTCCGATATTTTAAAGTCCCGATGTCTTTTACTTCACTTTCTCATTCAAGGCTTTCTTCATACGATCAATACAGCTTCAATTTGAAGACATAATCATTATATCGTCCACGTAAATGATTATGTAAGTCCGTTCATCTTCGCAAGTCAGAACGTAGACGCATGGATCAGCGTCGGATGGAATCGCTCCCAGTGTTCGCAACTCTTGATCAAGTCGAGAATGCCATACCCTACCGGACTACTTCAAACCATATAATGCCTTGATTAGGAGACAAACAGTATTTTCAATCTTCAGTTGGTTCAGCATCTCTCCTGCAATTGTTCTGGTCTCTTCACTTTCACGCTTATCATTCAAAATAAAGTCAAGTACGTCTTCCAAATGACTCGGAGCAACCATGTAGATATCCTCTTCCAACACACAATTCAAATATTCTGCTGTGATGTCTATCTGCTCAATCTTCATATTTTTCTCAATAGCCATGGCGGCTGTAACGCGTATTGAGCTCAGCCTTGCCACTGGAGCAAAAGTTTCATGAAAATCGATGCCAGGTTTCTGAGAGAATCTTTGAGCAACTACTCGAGCCTTTCTTTTATCAATAGTCCCGTCCGATTTATATTTGTTTCTAAGGACAAATCTACTTCCTACTACCTCCTTCTCATCTGGACATTTGACCACCGTCCAAGTTTTCTTCTTGATAAGAGACTTTACTTCAGAAGCCATCGCTTTGAGCCATTCGACAGAGTCGTCTCCAGTAACTGCCCCACCTACAGGAACTTCCGCCGTCCAGGCGACTTCTGCCAAATTCGCTACATTGTTCGTTCGTGTTGGCCTAGGTCTCAAAGCCATTCTAAGACGAGGACGATGTAATTCTTATTGAATCTCTTCTCTCTCTGGTGTTCCTCTATTCTGTTGCGCGTTGTCCAAATTGATTTATGGCTCATTTGATATAACTCGACATCAATATCAGCGCATTCCTTGTCATTTGAAGAGCTGGTTTAACCAAATGAACAAATGATTTTGGTCATATGAGCCGCCTGAAAAATTCATACCTAGAATTCTTTCATTTTTATTGGCTTGAATAAGATCTTGGAAGTTTATATGACCCATCTTTTTATGCCATATCATAATTTGACTCATCACCTGAGAATCAGCATTGTCTTGTACAACCGAAGTCATTTCAGTTCGATGGCTCACGGGAAAAACTTCGAGAAAAGAACGGTCGTCCACCCGTTTTGCAGATAGGACTATTTTTCCGAATTTATCCATCAAAGTGGCGACTTCCAATTCAAAGATCACTTTGCATTTTTTATCTACGATCTTCGAGATTGACAACAGATTAGACCTGAGGTCAGAGACGTGGAGTGTATTATTCAATGAAAGTTCCGTTTCCTTTCCATCAGCTTGTCCATTAGCTTATATTTCCACAGTTCCAACTTCTTTAATTTCAGCAGACGTGACGCTAGCCAACTTCAGTTTCTTGTTACTGCTGAGAGTAATGTTCTGAAAAACTCCTGCATTTTTACACAGATGCTAAGTAGATCCGCTGTCCAAACACTTCTTCGACAGATCCGTCCGCTACTTGGCAAATGTCATTGTGTTCGGACGCCAAAAGTGACATCTTGGGTTTGTTATCAAAGCTTGTCCTCTGTAGATTTGATTTGCAATCAGCAGCTTGGTGTCTCTTTTTATGACATTTGTTGCATTTGAACCTGAGCGGTTTCGCTTTCCAGTCGTTTCCCTCGTTTCCAGGATTGAAAGTTTCCTTGGTACTTCCGCTTGAAACTTTGATTTCGATTAACAAGCATGATTAACAAGCTTCCTGATTGACATTCGACAATGAGTTTGACTTTCTGGTGTTGTATTCTTCGATCACTTTGTCTCTGAGACTTTCAGGTTTAGGCAGCTCGTCACGACTCTCGATAGCTATCTTGAAATTCTCATAGCTGGTAGGTAGGCTATACAATAACATGATTGTCAGTTGATCTTCATTTATTTTGATGTCCATTTCGAATAGCTTGTCAACCGTGTCGAAAAATTCTTGTAAATATTCTCGAACATCGGTTCCTTCACACATCTTGTGTAACGTTAACTTCTTGAGTAGAGTAGCTTTTCGGGCCGGACCTTTTGATTGAAAAGTTTCCCTTGAAAAGTTACAAGAGGCCTTACAATTTTTTATGAATTTTAGTTGATTCCCCCCAATAGAGACAATTAAATCAGATTTTGCCTTTCCGTCCATTGATTTCCACTCTGCAATCTGAGCAGCAGTTGCATTTTCATAAGGACATGGAATATCTCAACTCACGTATCCCCAGGCATCGTTTTTTACTAATAGGGCACGCATTTGTAATTTCCAGGTGTCGAAATTTTCACGGCCCAGCGCTTCAATACGTACGGTTCCATTCATGAATTCATCTTGTACGTTACTGGAATCTGTTAACGTTCTAGAATTTGATTCTTGTCTTTTTCAACTTCAGAAATTTAGCCTGAATAAAGTACAAAAGTTTTTAGTTACACGTATGACGTATAAAGTTTGTGATTGTTTAGTGATCTTTCAGAACACTCGTCTAAAAACACAATAATACTTACTTCAAATATCTGAGAAAATCATGCATTGTTCAAAAAATTTTCATCACATAGTGTGTATTACTCAAATGACAGTCGAGACATGCGTTAATTTATTTCGCGTAACTGTACTCGATTTACCTATTAAATGGGAAAGTCCCAATTAATATACATACTACAACTGTGATTTAGCGCTGATGCTATGTTTTACATTTGTCATTGAATTTCAAACATTTTCATCTTTGATGATATCTTGTAATATTTCTTTTTGTTATGTTGAATTTCTTTTATGAGGTGTTCCTATGTCTGAGCCCATAACCTGTCGAAATAACGCAGTCTCCAGACAAGTAGCTCAATATTAAGAATTCTTTTATTCAACGATAAATTGACGTGACAACTTTTATTACAAGAGGTTCGATCTGTAATGACATGATCATGTTAAAAAACAAAAGAACTATGACGGATCGCGAATATAATTCAAATTATTCTATTAACATAATCGAACTTAACTTGGTAAGTTCGTTTGATTCATTAATTATGCTATATTATATCGTCCGGATGGAAATTATATATAGTTGTTTAGAGCGCAATTCGCTCTTGCTCCTGGAGGCCCTGCGAAAGATCGAGGTTCCAACCTACCTGCTGAAGATCATCGCCAGCTATTTCACGAGCAGAGTCCTGACGTACGACTCAGAGATGG
>JAPYZS010001916.1:0-11578 GCA_030522925.1 Trissolcus japonicus | reverse complement strand
TGACAGATATTTCATTTTGTTCGTTACATGAGTCTGATGCACACTTTCAACTTGAAGATTATTAAACTGCAAATAATTTGGAGCATTTTTTTATGATGATCTTTTTTTGTGATTATAATTCGATTCCAGAAAAAGAAGTGCTTGACGAACAAAAGTATCACGAAGGTCACAAAAAAGACATTTAAAAAGTGGGCACGCGGAACGGTGAAAAGCTAAAAGCACATTCATATATAACGTCACGCAGTTTATGCAGATTCGCCGGTGCATATGCATACACGCGAGTTCATTTTTGCTCGGCGTGTCTTCAGTTTGGCAGCACGTAGGGAAACGTGACAGCGATACTAATGGTCTCGTTACTTGAAAACGGACACGGTGGCAACGTTCGAACCAGTGCCACTAGAAAAGTGCTGAATAAATTATCGATGCATCTAAATGCCTCCGCGTAATAGTTTTAATTTTCGTGACAGAAAAGAAAAAGTTTTCTCGGTGACAGCAAAAAAAAGTTATCGATTTTCATATCTATTCAGCTTCCCTTCAGAAAACGTTCGTGACGTTTTAAGCAATACCCGAAATTCAAAGTTGTTAACAGAAAATAATTAACAAAAAATATGGCACTAATAGTGGGTTCACATTTTTTATACCTTACCATATTAAAATTAACCAACTCGACTGGTTGGATTTATGTCAGACATTATTGACTTGTCTGGAACAGTTTTTGAAAATTTTCACAAACCTTCGATACAGAATGTTCGAGTGTTTCAAGAGTTTTAAAATTTTGCTTCGAAAATTCGACCGATGTGTAGCTTGTCAATTTGCTCAATGCATTTCTTTCTTATCATTTTCTCCGCCTCGGTTCGTCCTGTCTGGCATGTTGTATGTACACAACATACATAAGACAAAAGGCGCTCACTTAATCTCACGACAAGTGAGTTTTGCGCCCTATCGATTCGAATGATCAAAGTATACTTTCCGTGGAATATAATACAAACAATTTTCACCAAAGGACAAAAATGGTTAGAACATTTAATTCTTGCCTAACTTCATCTAATATTTTATTTTGCTCAATCAAGGGAAAAGAAACTTTCACTTCAATTGACTGAAATGAAATTTAAAATTTCATATCATGATCATTTGAGATTGAAAAAAAAGTGATAACAATTTTCGAAAAAGTTTTAAATACAAAATGCAAAAGTTTTAAAACGTTTAATAAACACACGATGTGATTAATCCCGAAGTACTCCCAATGCATATGTAAATCTTAACATGCACCACTCCCTTGCTATGAATCGTGGAAATTTATTCGTTTGTTCTTTGCGGCGCCACCGTTCACCTCCATTTAGTCGCAATAAATGTGTTTGCAGATTATTCGTACTACCAAAAGCTATTCTTTTATGTAACGTGTGAAATAAATTGTACTTTATTATTGAGACTGCAATTAGGTTGGCAAAAAACAAATGAATGAACATCAAATGAACAAACAAATGAACAAACAAATGAACATCGAATGATCAAAAGAAAAAGATTTATTTGTATTAGGTATATAGTTATATCTGTCACATTTTCAGTTACACAATATGTCTGCAGTAAGCAAAAACATGCCTGAATCTTTTTTTTTCAGGTAAATAAAAAGACTCATAAAAAGAAATGAAGAAAATATGAACGGTAAATCCAAACAAATTAGCGAGCCAAATTTTTTATGATCGTTTCAAAGTATAGTAAATATTAAAGGCTTTCATTTAAATCATTTTCAAGACTACAAAATGTTGGTTACAGTATATGAAAAACTGTTTTAGACTTAGTTCAGTCCAGAACAAAAGAGCAATTATTTTTCCCTTTACCACATAGTTTCCAATTTGCATGCAAAATATTGACGCTTCCGCGATTTCGATCGATATTCCGATCTAAATTTCAAATAGTTGAAATTGATAACATCAAAATTTGATTCAATATTTTGATATTTAGTTTTTTTTTTATTAATTAACATTCAAACCTGGTCTTCTTTGTTTTATATATTAGTAAGGATTACAACATCAAAATGAATTATGTTCTATTCTATGCTACATAGCATCTAATTGAGCCAAATTACGCTCTCATAGAAAATTAATCTTCTTTTCAGAAGATTTCATATAGCTCGATTAATTTGTAGAAGCTGCTCAATTATATTTTCACAATGGGTGTGTTAAAATTTCGTTACGCAGTAAAAATAATGATTTAGATAAAACGTTTTTGTAGTCACTTATTAAACATTTCAAAATGTTGTCCAATCTCATAAGGATTGTTGACATTTTGGAATATTTAAGAAGTAACTACCAGAACGTTTCATATAAAACACTCTTTCTTGCAGAGAAGTTGTTGGATTAATTGAATCGAATTAATGAATGTAATTAAAATAAATAGTCCTCTCGTTATGAACGATTATAATCTGTTTTACAGCAAGTTTTCAAGGAACGTTTCACAAAGTCAAAGTAACCGACTAATATCCGAAGATAACAATGGTTTAAGGAGTGTAAGATAAATTGTTGAAAACAGCTATGATAACACTAAGCAGCTTCAATCTTCTTAAGACCATTTCTCTTGGCGGTAAGAAAAGGTTACGCTTCGTTGTCGCTGTATTTCGTATCACATTTCTCGAATTATAATAGACTGGCGGTATTCCAACGATACTCGGGCAAAGTTAATGTAATTAAAACCTCATCATAATGGAATTCCTTTAGCTTTATAATTCCCTTCAAATGGCAGACTTTTTTAACGGTTCAAACGAGCGTACAGTCACACGACGATTGTGGCATTCAGGTCTGAGTGTATCGTGTCTTTGACTCAAGTTAGTCAGTGGAAAGATATGAGAGTGTATCGAAAAACTTTTTCGCAGTCTTTCATCGAGCCTCTGATTCTGTCGGAGAACTTCAAGAATCATTTCAAACTGATAGGCAACTATTTTCACTACAGAGTTTGATCAACAAAAGGTTTACTTGTCTGCCAAAGACTTTTTCGTAGATAAGGAAGTACATTATTAGAAAATAACATCGCAACTGAAATGTAATATACTTTTTTTTTAATTATTATTACTTTTTCATTATTTTTTATCTTTGTACTTCCACAGGCAAAAATATTTGTGCCTCAATATAAACGAGCGTGATTTTGAGATGACTGTTAAAATTAATTTAGATTTTGTGAGATGAATTTCATTAACCATTTCATTGATTTTTTTATAGAAATTTTTTTTGTGGAACATCAGCAAAGCGTTTATTGATTTGAACAAATTTATTTGTAATAATAATTCATAGTATAATAAATTTAATTTAAATTTAATGTTCTATAGGGAAACCTGGTGAAAAAAAGTTTCGGAAATAGAGAAAATTTATTGAGCACACAATTGAATGCTAGAACGTAACCAATCCATGTCAAATCTTTGTCGCAACGAGTTCGATTCGCGATTGAATCCGTTTTCTCCGTTCAATCTCTCCCACCCCCGATGAGTTGATTCAATTTGCAAATAGTAATTACAATCAAATCGAAAACTTCATTGACTCGTTGCATTATCAGCAATTAATTTACGTTGGGTCTTCCTTCGCTGAGAAGTTGCAAATAATGTGGCTTGAAACGCATTAGTAGGTGGGAACCTTTGAAAGCAGTGAAATTAACTGAATTCTCTGATGCTTTTGAAACCAGTTTGGAGCTGCTCCGTGGACACGGTTGTACGTAATTAAGTAATCCGAGATTGTTTAGGGAAGGTGGGGATGGCTCCAGCCGCAAGAAGTTTGCAAGATTTGTGTACTAAAATCTTTGAAAGAGAAGAGGCGGTTTGCCTCAGGCGACCCCGCCGTGGACGTCCTAATGCAAAGGTCATAGAAATGTGTCAGAATCTGCTGTAGAAATCGAAGCTTCTTGAGGGATCTGATTTCGAGACTGCTTGCACCAGTATAAAATGGAGAAATGGAAGAGCATGGCCAGATACTGGAAACAATGTAAATGATATCATAATTGTTGTGGCCTTGTGATTGTTAATAATAATAGAACAGAATTTCTGTAGTTATATGCTATAGTTAACAGCTTCTTTAATTACAGAATTTATTTTCGTAATTACTATTCCTTGCCTTATTACGATAAATGCCAAGTTGAAATTTTTTCAGCAATACTTCTATATATATTGCAGAAAAAAAATTTCTGTTTACATTTATTTTCACGCCTAAATTCTGGCGCCTAAAATTTTAGCGCCCAAAAATGTGGGCGCCTAACTTTTTTGTTTTTTATAAGGGAAACAAGATATTATAGAACAAAGTACAGACCCAAACTGAATCAGAATTTTTTGTATCGACTTATTTTAATGTTGAATCCGTGAAAATAAATATAAACAGAAATTTTTGTAATTTTTTTTAATCGGAAAAAGTGGTACCTATTTTTTTTCGTGTTTAAGAGGGTCTCAGGAAGACGTGTATTTTTCAAATCCAGAATTAACTTCCACTTAGCGGTTCAAAAAAACAGTACATTTCTATGCTAGGCGTCCAAGCGAATATTTTCTGGCAGGTTGTTACCCACCCGCCAGCGAGTATTCACTTTGACGTCCAGCACTGAACTATATTTTTCCTGATACTTGTGTCAAAAAGTACCACTTTTCGTGTCCGTTTTGAACGTTTAAAAGTTCGACTGTTAACCGTTCGACTTTCAAAGAGAAGATAAACTATAACTTCGAAAAAGTATATATGCACTTTTTCTGAGATTTTTCTACGTTTTCAAATTTAGAGAGTACGGATAAAAAAGTAAGGTTATGCGCTACTGCTGTGAAAGTTCCACTTTTAACAATTGTATTGGAATATTCATTATGGTCTACGAAAAAATTGTAAATTTACTTTTATTCTCTTTTTCAGCAGAGTTAATTGAATTAAAAATAATAAATATTCTTAGGTGTCTTCATCATTTTTTTTTCATTAATTTGTGGTTGCTGAACTTGATTATAGACTGTATTATTTAGTTGTGTTATATTTTAGCAATCGATAAATTGAAGGTTAAATTTAGATAATGTCTTAATTAAATAAATCATTCGGAAATGAATCAAATCGATCGAAAAAATAACTTCATTTGAGGTAGTTGTTTTTTATTTATTTTTACTGAGCAATCAAAACCTTGAAGACGAAAATAATAACGTAAAAAAAATTCAAGCATGGCATTTAAACTTCGACCGTTGAATTTTTCAGAAAACTTTTATTTTTGGTACAACTTTTTTGCCGTCGTCGAGCAAAAATCTTACGGCAACAATTTTCCGTAATCAAAAGCCCATATATATTCGTAGCAGATGAAGTGCCTGATGTTTTAGCTTGAATGATCAGTTGCAAATTTAGCTCTAATTGGAAACGAAAACTGCTGCTTCACTTTTGCTGCGAGTCTGGCTATTGGCCTGACAAAGTTTTGACTTTCTCTAATATCAGAGTTGAGCACGTATTCGATTAAGGTGACACAAGTTGCATGAGATGTTACAAACAAATGGAACTTGCTGTTACAATTTGCAAAATAATTGTTAGAAGCTCCCGCTCTGGTGTAACTGCATTTGTTTGTTTCGATTGATGTCTCGTTTAGTTGGCGAATGGTCAATAGAAGACTATTGAAACGTTTTGTTCATCTGCAAGAGTTTTTTTTTATTCATAAATTTCATTTCGTTTTTTCTCTCTTCATTTTGAATACACTACTCAATATTTTGTTGGAAAAACGGCAATACTTTTATTCAATTTTTATTCCTGATATTGAAATTTCTGGTACGATAAATTTGTTTGGAAACAGTAAATGATAATGAACTGAAAAGATCACAAAAATTCGTAATGAAAGAAAAACAATGTTCTCAACTATGAAAAAGCTGTGCTCATTCGGTTCATGATTTCTCCTTTTTGAATGAAATATCGCAGTATCTGCCTTAACTTGCCGTTTAAAACTTAACTTTAATTTATAAAAGCTTCTGCAAACGTTTTTCGTGGAAGGTACATTTATTTAGCAACTCAAAGTTTAGTGCATTTCTGTTTGTTTGCACAAAGAGCTGCAAGTTTACCAACGGCAAATCAAAATGTGTCTTCATCGCTGTAATAAAGCTGGACAGTTCGAGTATAAACGCCTTAAACTTTTTTTGAAAAATGATTATTCAAATGATCGTTTTCTGTTACATATATACCTCCAATACCTCCGCCGCAGAGTAAGTGAATGTTTTTTTCAGGAGTTGAAATTTTGTTCCAGTTTTGTTCGACGTTTCGAACCAACGAACTGTACACAGTTCGTTGGTTCTACATATAAAATAGAAAACCGAATATTTACAAGGTAGAGTGCGATAAATACCGGTGGTAAATCAATCAACGTCGAATAAAAGTCGGCCCTTAAATTCTTTTTGTGAAGGAAATAAGCGCTACCGACAACTGTTGTTCGGTGCATCGAATAACAGAGCCAAGTCAGTTTTCCGTTCGGTTTCATCTTTCCAGCAACCTCGGAGTTGTATCGCATCAGCAAACTTCGTCAATTATGTCGCATCATTTATTACGAATCTGTCGCGTAAAATTTACCCAACCATGTTGTATTTAAATACCGGATGATTTAGTATCCTGATTATACGTATTATACAGCAAAGATTTTTCCATGGCGTTATAAGACGTGTTATACAAAGAGAGCTGAAATAATAAGACTCTTAAGAGCCGAGCTTGTCTTTCCGTTTATTTGTCTCAATTTGCTTATTTACATCAAACCTCTCTTGAATCCCCCGCACAGCTCATTTGCAAAACGAACCGTGACATCAATATCAATCAGTTTTAGCGAAAATCGTACAATCCCCGCGCGCGCGCGAGCTTTATCATTATTTAACTTGCGGTGCACTCGAGTGCTTTTGACTCGGTTATGCATTAACATAATTTGCGGGGGATAATACACATTCTCGCTCCAAAAGTTGGTTTCTCCTTTTCAGGGACAGCAACGTTTGTTGATTTCGCCAAATGTAATCGAATACGTAATGTAATTCCGCTAAGAAGATTAAGCTAACTGGCTGGCCGTGTTGTCGCGTTGCAATACACTTTCGCTTCATCAAAAGAAAGCGTCGTGATCAATAACTGAAATTGTGGCTTCCCATTTGCGCGACACAATTAGAAATAACTGATCTAAATTCTGACTTCGATTGGTGCTGGCATTCGAGTTTCACAGCTCGGTGTGTCGACCGCGAATATATACCGTGCACTTCGTGCTATTTGACTCAAACGGTACGATGCAATTTTATGAGTATTACATGAAATTAATGAGAAATACACCTACAGGGACACAAATATACGTTCAAATATATGTCAAACTTATATTTATGATATAAATATAATACATTTTTATTAAACCGATTTCACCCCCCCCCCCAATCATTACTGACCCAACTAATTAAAAAAGGGTACAGATCGAGTTCAAAACGACATCATTCATTCAGTCATTCAATTGCAATTGAATGGCATGTCATTTATTAATTAATTCAAACACCATAATCATCTTCTCTGTAATACCTCATCACAATTAAAGTCTCAGTTCGAAAATCGAATCGTGGACTAAGAATTTATATAACCCTACTTCAAGTCGTAACAGTTTGTTGAAATTGGCAAATGCGTAGCTCTAGCTCGGTTGTCAATTGTCAAGTATTTTCGCATCCCCAACAAGTAATAACCGTTGACATTATTTACATAATTTACTTTATGATATTTTAACCCTTCATAGATGCCTCTGTGATCGTAGCCCTCCCGCAACAGAGACAATCGGGTGACCGTTATAGAGAAAGAAAAAGACAGTAGAAAAGGCGACACCATTGGAGGGTTAAATGTGATTGAACTTTGTTATTTACAAATTTTTCGTCTTAAATTAAATGTCATGACAATGTATGATGGAGTTATAAAAAATCAAAACTTTGTTGTACAAGTTTTTGCCGCAATATTTTTCGAGAATCTTGTTTTTCAAATTATTACATAAGTTCACATATACAATATAAATGAATACTGAATTTTTAGCTATAAAATTTTAGTGTAAATGACATATAAAGATAAAATTTGATAAAATTCAACAAACAAACAAAAATATATCCTCCGTTGGAAGATTGGGCGTTTGGTACTGGATCTTTTTTTAGTCATTTGTTTTCCAACGGTCTGTTCAGACTACGGCAGAGTTAGACACCCAATCATTGTCAACCAATGTTGGACCATGCTTGACTCGATAGTAAAGTTTGGGAAACCATCAACTTTTCTACATCGGAACGATAACCTTTTGTTCTCATGCAAAATTGATAAAACCGATTGTTCTCAAGTGCATTTAGATTAATAGACCAATCTCTTACTTTCTTTACGCTTTTTTTTGTTTTTCACATTTTAACTTTCTTGTAAATTAGAATAGTCAAAAAGAAACGCTACTCTCTCGGTACATCACTATTGAATCTGTTTTTATTATAGTATCATGGTATCAGTGCACAAGTGTTTGTTCCAGAAGCTTTCAGAGAAAACGAGGAGAGCTCCGAACACAGTCTATCTTTTACAAATGATAAAACTGAGGTATAACCGTGGAGCTAAATTTCGATTACCTAACTAAATCAAATAAATTGCGACGTCTCTTAAACAGAATAAAAGAGCAGAATCGCTTGAAAAAAAATAAATAAATTGACGGGGATCGGATGAGGTGAGAAGCATTTGCAGTGTGTGTGTGTGTATTGTGTGCGAAGTAATATCCAGAAACGTGGTTGCGCACTTACCAATAAAATTTCGCTATCCTTAGACCGAATGGAGTACTTCTGAGTATATCGCCAGGAGTTTGGTAATGGTATATACTTTTGTGTTTCGCCGTGACGCTCGCGTCCGCATCCAGCTCTCGAGAGAAGTGGCCGAGTGAACTCGACATAGCAATCCCTCGTTATGTACGCGCATATAAATTCAAATTGAAATGATACCAGAGTCAAGAGAAGGAAAAAAACATCCGCAAAAATGCAAAGCTTCTGAACAAAGCCAATGGCGGACGTTCCGCTTTACGGCCGGCCTACTGAATCTTGCACTTTTCACAGTGTCTCAACTCTATCCGCTTCCGTCTCTTTCCATTCATCTGAGACTGACCATCAGCGGCGATATTTTATCCAGAGCAAAACTGGGTCGCACATAAATTCACTTGCGCGTATCAAAGTTAAGGGCGCAACAAATGTGCATAGTTGCGTCAAGGTTATCAGCAACTTGTCGCAAACTTTTGATTAATATAACTCCAGCGCGTCTCGCGGGTGATGAAAAATTTAAAACTTCGATACTCGCCTGTCTATTTATGACTGATATAAAAATCGTACAACTTTCGTTTTGGTGCAGACTTGCGTATTCACTTTCAAGTTTTGCAATCTGGTTTATCTATTTATTTACATTTATTCACAAAAATATCGCCCCTTTGGTACAAACAACACTTTTAACTGCGATACAATGTTTATGGAAAACTGAAAGATCTTTGAAAGGTCTTGAAACAATTTCACAGATTGAGATTCTAAATTTATAAACAATTTTTAAAATCTCTTCCTTCGGGGTTCAAATCATTTTCGTCATTAAAGTTGAACCAACATATTGTCAGGGGATGCAAAGAACGAAAAAGTATACTTGAAAAGTACATTTGAGGGATTAGGTTTTCCAAGGCATGTGGGTGTCATCAAAATGCTAATCTCGTTATAATGTAAATTTTGTCCGAAGCGTCGACTAACGCCAGTATTCTTTTCCACCGAGTTTCGTCAGAGAAACTCAACTTAACGAGAAAGAATAAATTGCAAGGCAGCGTACGAAATTAGGAGCGAACGATGAGTCTGGATAATGGCAGGCGCGTACACGTAAAGTGCCTGGGACAAAAAAATAGCCAACTACCGAGACAGAATCGCGAGACGCTGTTCGGATGTTCTGCGTTCCTCGTCGCATGCCGGGTTCGCACGAGTGACGGTCCGCGTGATTGATCGTTTTTCTGTGCCTCTTCTTTTGTAGGCCAAAAAAGTCGACGTACGTCACGGGCCACGAGTTAGGATATGTTGCTTATATGTTGTGTCGCGTTTAAGACAGTAGCGCTCGACGAGTGAATAATAACTCGACAATGACCGTCAATAAGCAGTGAAAGAGGCCGACATTTATCTACTCGTGAAAACACTTGGGTCGAGAGTACAAGCTCAACCCACCAATCTTCCCTTGAGCTCTGATTTAATTTTGTCCCTCACGCTTTTGAGTTATTGTAACGCTTTTAAAAGAATTCACCAGTGGGAAGAAGAGAATGAGTAATAAGAATACTGGCGTTCATTTCCGTCCCTAAAATGATGTTTTTAGCACGAGAGAGCCTGGCCTTTCTCATTCCGCGCATTCTTCTTCACTCTGTCCAATGACATTCTCGACCAATTCACGGCGACAAAAAATGTAGTATAATTAAATTTCTCTGAAGATCAAGCGACTTAATAACCAGTCGATTTCGTGATTCGTTTTTGATTCGGAGTTATGCGCGAAGAGTCTGCGTATGAAATTACTAGGTCGCTCAGAAATGAACCGGTTCGCGGATTAACACATAACACAATGGGAAGGTCGAGCAATACGCAAGTTTCGTTTAATAAAACTGCGATGTAATGAAATTTTTTTTTTCATCTGTCGGCGAATTGTGTTCGCTACTTAATTGGAGGGCATTTAATTTTTTACTCAAGTTTAATTAAGTTTTTGGAAGGCGAGAATGGCAGTTACTTTTGTGATGCCCATGCATTTGCATTATGAACGGCGCTGATAGCTCACAACTCACATAGGCAAACGGACTCTGATAAAACCACATAGATTGGTTTAATTCGAATCTTTTGGAACAATTTTGACATAGAGATGCATGTTTATTGGCTGGGGGGTTAGGAGTAGGACAGGGCTGCTCTTTGGTGGGAGGCTTCCAAAAAAATGTGCGTTTCATACATTATTCAAATAATATGATGACCCTCCCCAGAAAAGGGGAGGTTGTCCCTTGGGGAAGCTGCCTAATGGGGGGCTATCCTCCCAGGGGCAGAGCCCCCCTTTTAGAGCATGTACTTTCCCTGAATGAAGTCCTAATTTAATGATTTTTATACGATTTTTGCGTCTCCATTTTTCTACCATAAATAATGAAATGATGCTAAATGATGGCATATTGTCTATACATATAAATACAATGTATGGTCAATGAATTTTCCCAACATATACAAGAAAAGTATGTTTATATCCTGTTATTTTCAGTGGGCAAAGCGCTTCATTTCTCTGAAATGTAGAAAATATGATGTATTCCTCAGACAAAAACAGCCAATGTTTAGTCGACTTCGCAATTTTTCCACGTTGGGTTAACGTCAGCAGACGAAGTCAGTAGACTACATTGAACCAACGTCGAATCGGTTGTGTCAACCAGGTCGGATAAATGCTGGCAAGTTAACGACAGCAGCTAATGACTTGCGTTTGAATACTTTGTAGCTAATTGTAATTTATTGTTCAAAATTAACAAACATTCTCGAGTGCCGGCGTAAAGAATGCGTTATATATACAAGTCAAAAATTCATTAGTCTTTCTAAAGATTGCAATATTTTATCATCACAAATTGA
>JAPYZS010001915.1:0-18122 GCA_030522925.1 Trissolcus japonicus | reverse complement strand
ACAAAAAAGTTTCTAAATTTGTCTTATTCATTTTATACGACCACATGCATTGTTTTTGTTTATGTTTTTGATTTATTGAGTTTAATATTTTGAAATATATAATTGAATATTTTGTTACAAACAAGTTCCAACTTGTTTGTTATTGTTTATAATCGCGGGATCAAACTTGTTTTTATATAAAAAAGTGTAAACAAAAGAAAATTATTACATTTGTAAACTAAACGGATACATATGTCAATTTGGGTGAATTTTCTCAGTTTTGTTTCTGATTTTCAAACTTACAATAAGTGTTTTCGTAAATAACGAAATAATATAAAACAAAATATTTTAGATTATAGAATTCAATTTTGATGCGAAAGTTTATTTCTTAATATGAAACTGATAATTTTAGAAGTTCTATAAGTTTATTCTACGTCTCCCGTTCATCAATGTAAGAATAGATCTCAACTATTTTTATGCCCGCAAAGCTTTCAAGATTTCTTATTTGTTCAAGATTGTTATCCTTAATAACATGGGATCTAATTATTGGGATGCAAATAAAACAGTTAGACGAACTTGTTACATTTATTTCATCTTACCGACACGCATTTCCCAGAAACCATTGTTATCATTTAATAAAAATAAGTTTCGATTGTTTTCCTCTTCGTCGCCGGCACTAAAAACTTTTAATAATTTTGTATATTTTGATTTAAAATTCCGTTCGGTAAACTTTCTTTGTGTGGATATTTCTATGAAATTGAATTTTTTGCGAACTTATATTTCATTGCATACAAACAAATGTTTACACTCATCCGCTTAATTCCGAACTTTCTTTTTTTTCATAATTATTTTCTTGCGCAAAACGCATACATTTTTTTTTTGTTTTTCATTATTATTGTTTGGAATTCCAGAAAGGAACAGCAGCGCTGCTACACTGCTAAGGAGGTAGGAGTCCGCAATTCCGTTGTTGGTTCAGTGAGTGCGCGACGTTCGAGCAGTTTGCATCGTGTGGTATCCGCGGGGTTGAATTCGATGTGCTCGTGCAACCAATCGCACTTGTTCCGCAATCGCCAACTTGTCGCACTCGTTACGCAATGTACTTACTATTTTTTATTTTACATTTTTTTTTTCTTTTTGCACATCCCAAACCAAATTTTCTAATAGCAAGATGAGTCAATTTTTTGACTTGCACATGTCTCAAGACTAGGGATTAACTAAAAAAGTTTGTTTAAAAAAGATTTTTGTAAAATATTGAAAACAATAACCATAACATTTATTTATAACAAAAACTGAAACCATTCTGTTTACTCGTTTTTTTTTACTGTTAATTGTTTCGTAAAATGAGGAATCTTTTATAACCAGAATTGATTGAAAAAGAATGTATACATTTTTAAAAATTTTTTTATCATTTTTTTATTTGCAAACTGAAGTTTTATGTTTCATTTTGACGTAAAGGTGATTTGAAAATGTTTGAAGATTTACACGAAATGTATAGTCGTTTCCTCGATGCAATCAATCATTTTGATTTCTAAAGAATTCAATATGATTCTTTGACGCAATTTTTGTCAGCTTTTAATTTTTCAGCCGTGATTTTTATAATTTTTTTCCAATACCTTTTGCAAGTTAAAGTTTTCATCTTTTTTAACGAGACTTTCGTTATTTATACAATTGTTTTTAATTTTGACAATCAAAAATTGAAACTTCTGTTCGCTCATGGAAAATAAACGACATCAAATTTATGTCCATTAAATTGAAACGTCACAATGCTAAATATATAAATTTATATGAAGTGATAACTCCGGTTGACAGATGTTAACTTAACGCCTTCAAGCAAACACAATATGTTCCTTTAATCGATAACAATATAACTCACCTAACTTTCGCTTAGAAATGTGAATTTCATGTTTCAGTTATTTATGCCCCGTTGTATATTTTCCATTTGGGTACAAACTTTTGTTGTCAACAAAGTAGCTTTTGAAAACTTTGTACGAATGAAATTTTGAAACATTTTTTTAAGAACCAAAAAAAAAAAAATATAAATATAAACCATAAACATTTCGAAATTGTGCCTTCACTTTCTTTTATTATTTCTTTTTTTTCTGGTTTTATTCATTATTTTTGTTATTGATTTCTTTAGTATGGAGCGGTTGTGCCAATCCTGCATAGAGTACTAAATTACTGCCAAATCTAAACACGATGGATGTGTTGAATTAAAATGCGGCGACTAAAAGATGTAGGGGACAAGGATTCGATACATCTTCTAATCATTAATTATGGCAGATGTGAGTATTTCCATAAAAAAAAAAAACTTTTGCACTTGCATAACTAATTTCGTTCGTATTATTTACACTAATTGAATTTAATTTTAATTTGATTAATGTAATTTTAATTCAATTAAGTGTTGCATTGTAATTACAACTATTTCTGTCAGTTTATCATACGTGTTTAAACCATGTTGAAATGTTGGAAAAAAAACATAATAAGTTCCGAAGATGAGAAAAATTTTAACACCGGTGGTGAAATTTATCTCGGTGTTAAATTTAAGATCAAATTTTATCCGGCAGAGAGGATTAGCACCCCCCCCCCTGTTTGTGCCCTAAATAAACTCCCGGAAACGAGTTACAAGGGAACAAATTAAGTACTATTCATTTTAGACAAGTTTAAAGAAAAGTTGTAAGAATGAAGAGGTTAAAACGAAAAATGTTTTTGGTCGGTGTAAAAAGTGAACGTTCTTTATTTTTTTAAATAATATTACATTTAATTTATAACTTTTGCAATTAATTCTTTATCAGATTGAAACGACGGGTGTTATAGAATGATATCGAGTGATTAACAATGAATTATATTTAATTATCATGCTTTGTATATACAGTATGAAGGATGCAGTGTTGATTTAATTACTGAAATTATAACATAACAATTGAAAACGTGCGATTATATAGAATATATTAAACAATTAATATCGAATAATTAATATTTGCTATCTTGGAATTGTGCTTGACAAAATTTAATTTGAAGCAAAGTATATATACTTTTTCATCCGTTCCAACTCGGAAGTAAGTAGTTAGGAGGAAATAAAACAGAGGCTATAGGATGGCAAAGTCTGATTTTGGTTTTGATTGGTGGTCTAAAAAAGCAAACTTGAGATGCAAAAAAAAATACAAACAAAGATAAATGCACATTTTCTAATTATACAAATAGCTTTTATAGAGGATGAAAAGTGTTGGATTTTTAATAAAATTGAAATAATAAAATTAATATAATAAAATGAACTGTGCAGCCTTTGAAAAATCTCACGAGTGACAAGGTGTTTATCGAGGTCGCATAATCCGACTTATGCCAAACTTGTAACTTTGTTGAACGGACCGAATATTATATGCTAATTCGCGGGGGCTTCGCGTTATTGCGGCGCATAACCGTGCGAAAGAAGTTAACAAAGATGGAAATATGAAAAAAAAAAAAAAAAAAAAAAAACAGGAACGTGTACCGTATCAAAAATGAAAATTAATTTTTTTTTCTTGTTAGCGTACGATATAAATGATTTAGTTTGCTTTTTGCTACAAAGTCCGTTTGTAAAGGTTTCAAAATGTCTGTAAAAAAGCTCTTTAGAATTTTATTTGACACGTCTAAAATGGAGCTTTATGCGACGAAGATTATTGCAAATGATGTTTGGATTTCCAATTTGAAATATAACATGTTATCGATTTCGACCGTTCTATAAAGCCACCGGCTGATGTTTGTTTGTACAAAAAAAGTGCCGCTATAAATCAGCTAGAAAATTCCCTTGAAATACAAAGTCACCCCAACGGAGGAAAGGATACAACAAGTTTGATGGTCAATCAATTTTTGTCAAAGTTAAATTTCGTGAATAAAAACATGAGTGTGTTTTGGCGGATCGTATATTAGTGCGATCCACCCCGAAGAATACGTGATGTGTAAATAAAACAAACTAAAGTAATGTCAAATATTTATTCGTTCAGTTGACTTGCAAGTATTTTTACTCAAAATAAAATCGTATACTTATTTTGATACCAAAACATTCATTTTTGGCACTATTTTAATTTCAGTCAATATGGCGGCAGGGGTGACGCCAAATGGCGGACGAAACACAACAAAAGATATTGATAAAATCATTCATTTTTTAAACTATTTTAATTTCGGTCAATATGGCGGCAGAGGTGACGCCAAATGGCGGACGAAACAAAATGGCGGACGACACATAAAAATGTTATACCGGGACTTTAAGATGAGGCTTGAAATCATAAGTTTTTTGTGATATTAAGGCTATTCAATTGAAGGGGGAGGGGGCAGCATTCAATAAACTAGGTTAGTGCTAGAACTGTTTACCGACATGTCACATATATTCGATTAATCCAGTTCGTAATTATTGTTGACTTGATTGTACATTGATGTCGACAAAGGCCAAGTCCGCAATTATAACCAATTTAATCACATATCTCAGGTTTTAGAAATGATTCTCAATCTTCATCACATTTGAAAAATGAGTAATGGCCATTTTCTCATGTTTAAAATATTACAGTTTATGTCAATTTATACATCTGTTAAAAAATATGAATTTCGATCTTTCAAATAACCTCTGTACACGCGGAATGTAAACATATTCTTACAAATAAATAATGTTTCGCATATCTGAGGCAACATTGTCAGAACCATGACGACGTACGGGAATATGAGATCCGGACAGACTGAATCGGACTGAATTACTATCGACACAACATCTAAATAGTAAATCTGATTTTTCCGCGTGACGTTCAATTTCCGTTCGTAGGCAATAACGATATTGGCGAGCAGTAGTCCAAGTTGGACATAACCTTTATTGAACTTGATAGGGAACATTGGTAGCAAACTCAATGAGACGTACATGTTCGAGGAAATAGAAATGTCACAAAAAGTTTTCTCAATATTGATACATGGTTGAATGACTTTTTTTTATTTTACAATGTAAATAAATATATGCAGTGATTGCAGTGATGTACAAAAATTGTTTCTTTTTTTTACAGACGAATCATGAAGTAACAATGGCGTTGGTTGTAGCCCGATAGGGCACACAAAATTATTTGAGCAGTAAATGACAAATCACAAAATGGATACATTCAGTGACCTTCCGAAGCGTGATTGGACTCGACGTTGGAGTCAGCGTGGCAGTCGAAGAAGTCATCAGGTATACAAGAAATTTTCATAATATAATACAAGGGGGTGCAACCGTGGAATATTCTGAGAGAGGTCACAAAAACAACATTAGACATCCAGGCAAAAAGAAACATATATGCTGTATATATGCCACATATACATTTTTTTGAAAAAAAAAAAAAAAAAATGGGATTCGCCATATATGTGGCATAAATGTCGCATCTTTTCCACATATATGCCACATATATGTCTGCGTATATAAAATTTTTTGTTCGAAAAACCGAATTTGTAAGAATTCAATTTTCTGCAACATATATCGTAATTATAACGATGTACATCGTACTTTCTGTAAATTTTTCATACATTTTGTAAACATTCATCAAAAAATTTTGTACATAGTTCGTCTTCCAACTTTTTATTATAGTAAAGTTGTTCATTTTCCCTTCACTTACAGATATTAAAAGCTTGCAAAAAAGCTCCTATTGTGCTGATATATTTTTTCGTTAATCAAATTTTGTTTAATCTTTACATAAATGAGATTGATTTTTTTTGTAATTAGAAAATTTTTTTATTGTTTGCTCAAGTGGAATTTTTTTTTTATGTTTCATTTGATATTCTTGATTTTGAACCATTTCTATTAGAGGTAAGATTTGCCGAAAATCTTCTCCTAATATAAATGGTTTTCCAGCCAATAGTTTCGTGTTATAAAACTCTTAAAGTAGCATCGACAATTTTCAAGGCTTTTTTTATGGAATTATTGGTGCTTTGCTCCAAATAATGAACTAAATTGTTTGTTTTGTTTCTGACTTCATCGAACAGATGTCAGTAATTGAAAATTTGGTAATTTGCTATACCTTACAGTCGTATAATGTTAATATTTCTAAATTCCGTGGTAACATTTTTTCTGCATAAATTACATTTGAAATCATTCTCTAAATGAAAAACGATTTTTTTGATTGTTTGTTGATTGAAAGATTGAAAAGTTTATAACATACTAATTTAATTAAACACAATCTATGTTTGTCTGTTTGCTTGTTTTTATATTTGTCCGTTAGGAGTTTAGAAACGGTATCAAAGCAAAGGAAATTTCCGTTTCACAGGCGTATTTTCTTGTGCAATATTTTGTATGAATTTATACACCTGTTAAAAATAATACTAATTATTATTATTTAAATAAAAAAACATTTATTATATATTTATAAATTTATTTATATATTTATTATAATGTTCATTTATAAAAAAAAGAATAAACATCAGTAAGATCAGTAAACACTTCAGAATAAAAAAACATAAAATAAACGACTCGCAAAATTTACTTTCCGGTATAAAAATGTGATTTCCATTTTTTTTTTATTAAATTCAATGCTTGTACTACTTTCATTTTCCGTCATAACCTTCATTAGTCATAAAGTATCAAAATGATTACAGTATAAAAACATGAACATTAAAATCATCATTTATTATTTTTAATAACAATTGTCGAAACGCCGAACATGTTAAAACATCATGACTGCCCCCTCCTTTAATTCAGTGTAACAACAACAAACATATGTACAAGTTTGATTAAGCGAAAATGCAAATATTCTGAATGCGGAAGAGCATTACTGCTATTATTTTTCATTTGCATGAGCGCATATTACGGTGTATACCTATATCCATTTATACGGAAGTTTATACAGAATCACGCGTGTTGACACATGTTCACACATGTGCGCCTGAGTCATGCGTGCATAAATGGGCAATCATGCATATAATTTCATGTTAACACATTTTGCGTTAAACACGCGTGTATACACGCAATATTTTTTGTACAAACGAAAATTTCAACAAAAAACATTATAATTTCTATAAAGATTCCTGAATTGTTGATTTGTACATTGAATCATGAACAGTTTAGTCGATTTTGTTGAGAAATTTTTCGGTTTTCATCCAAGTAAAAATGTATATATGGGTCCATAAATGGTACATATATGAAACATAAATGGCACATATACAGAGCATAAATGGCACATTCATGTATTGTAATACATATATGGCCCATATATAGGCCCATTTATGAGACATATGTCACATATATGGATCCATATATGCCGCATAAATGGCACATAAATGGATACTTTAGGTGAATCGCCATATGTCATAAATATGGAACCATATATGTGACATTTATGTTTTATATATGTACCATTTATGATCCATTTTTGTAACATTTATGGACCCATATATGTGCCGTTTATGTTCCATTTATGTGACATTTATGGACGTATATAAATTTTTACTTGGGTATGATAGTTTAAAAAATGTAAAATTTTGAATTTTTAGGGGCTCGCTAATTTTTGTGCGAGGTGTATTTTGATAATTGAACAAAATTTTCGTAGTCTTTTAACCCTACAAAGTTATAGCGATTTTTTTACCTTAACGTCGTTCAAGCGGGTACATTTGGACCCCAAATTTAAAATGACAATCACAAAGTCATTTTTGGACAAAAAAGACCTTATTTCTTTTTGTTTTCATCGTCTTTTTGTATAGAATAAGAATATACATATTCTTATTATATATAAACTTTTAACTCTCATATATGGGAGTTAAAAGTTGTTCATCAATATAAAACAATATAAAATCAAAGTTTTACTACAAAAAAAACGAGAAATATAAGGAATTGGCATTTTTAGTAAAAGTGTTGGGGTCAAAGTCAAGTCACTGAACGAAAATTTTTCACTGGATCCTACGAAAATGGTGAACAAATAAAAATATAATTCTTTAATATTATCTTTCATTATTATCTTTACTGAAAAGCAATATTTTTATGAATTATGAAAAAATTTTTTTCCGTGTGATTACTTTTTTTTGCTGAACTGTTTTTAGAGTTTAAAACAAATTTTGTTGTAAATGATCCGAAAAAAAAAGAAACGAAAAATTGTTGCAAAAAGCGGTTGCGTGAGTTTTTATGCTTCAATAGTAGTGCAGCCCCGTACGCGTCAGACGCAAAAAGAATGAAGTTTCCGCTTAGCTGATTTAGCTTTGCGAATTAAAACAAAATGTTTTCTGGCATTTCGGAATGAATGCAATTTTATTTTCGAAAGACCAATTAGGAAAACAGGTAGGCCATGTTTGGCGATTGAAATTGAGTTCGACAGGCGCTTGGACATTCAAAGGAATACCTAATAGACAATATGATATTCAGCGAATAAAGTACCCGCCGATTAATCTGTTAAACTCGAGTGTTAATGAATTGACATCCGAAATTGATCTAGGCATCAGTTGTGGCAAAGCCAACTATTTTATATATCAAACCGCGTCATTTCGCCCCCTGCACATTCTGCCGTCAATATAAAAAATAACTAATTAATCCTTTGAATCTAAAATTAATATATATTAATTAAAGCAGTTTTAAAATATCCAAGTAAAAATTTATGGTCCATAAATGGAACATAAATATAACATAAATGGATCATAAATGGTACCTACATGGAACATAAATGGCACATATATGGTTCCATATTTTTGACATATATGGCGATTCACTTAAAGAATCCATTTACGTGCCATTTATGCGGCATATATGTCTCATAAATGGGCCCATATATGGATCCACATATGTCGCATTTATGTCTCAGAAATGGGCCCATATATGGATCCACATATGTCGCATTTATGTCTCAGAAATGGGCCCATAAATGCCCCATTTATGTTTTATATATGTGCCATTTATGAACCCACATATACATTTTTACTTGGATAGATTATTCGCATTTGTCTTATTAACGTATTAATTATTTAATAGCAGTTATTCAAATTTAATAACAGCAATTAGAAAAATGACTAAAAAACTATTAAACTTTCATGATCATGTGCATGCACATCAAGAAAATGTACATATTTTCTAAACTTCTTAATATTAATTTGTACATCATCTTGAAACAATGACTTAAAATCACTTCCAATCAAACTATTTGTGTTTTTATTGCAAAATTGTTGAGTAATCATAATATTCATCTGGATATGAAATTTTGTTTGGAAAACTATGTAATAATTGGAATAGTTTTGAATTGGTCTTCAATGGAATAAAATCAGCGAGGCTCTTATCAAAATAAAATTGCTCTGGTAATAAAAAATCGATACTACTGAATAAACAACACAAAAGTTTGCCAACTTATCAAGTTTAGACGTTTATTTAAAGAAGTTTGGCTCCGAAATGATAATTATTTATTGACGCGAGAAAGAAAAATTTTATTTTATTTTTAGCAACATTTGCGCATCAGTTCATTATTTTTCTAGAACGAATTCTTTATCAAATGTCACTTTTAATATTTCTAATCCAACCAGCCTTTTTTTCCGACAGATGTTCCTCAATATTTCATAATTTAATTTTCAGTCAAGATTAAACTTGTTTTTTTTATTTTCATTTGATTTTATAGAAACAAATTTTTGTTTGCTTCCCGGATGGCGGAAAAGGCAGAAATATGAATTTGTTCGACTTTTTTTCGGGGGATATTATTTTAAAAAATATAACCGTCTGAGAAAAGGATTACGACTTTATTGCTAGTCGGTGCATTATTCATACTTGAACCTATGTAGATGAAATTGTCCAACGTTTTATAATCAATGTTATAAATTAAACATGAAAAAGAACGATAAAACGAGATATGATTTTAATGTAACAGATGGGGCAACGTAACTTTATAAATATTTTCTTATCTGTACTGTGCATGACTACGTTTTATAAAAGCCCTGCTCAAATTTTCTGCCCGGTTTATTCTGTGATATTTTAATGCACAGGATTGTAAAATTATATGATTCAATTTAGAAACGAATCATTCGATAAGTTGTAATTAATTAAGATCAAAGCGGTGTTCATCGAATATATCACTGGGTATATCGAATGCGCCAAAACACTGTATCGAGCGTCAAAATACCTATATTAAAAGCGCCCCAAAATTTTGCATTTGCACCAAGAAGATGTGTCAAAAGCGCCAAAATTTCGTTTTGCGTTTTTCTAATAAAAAAAATAATAATAGAAGAAAAATTTATTCGCGCGACAGTTGCACCATCTTTTTCGGTATACAACTCGTGTAGTATCAAAGTAAAAAACTAATAAAATTGTTAAAAAATGAGCCGGTCTACTTATATCCGCCATTTGGTGTCTGTCCGCCATATTAGATATGCATCTAATATGGCGGATTTAAGGGGACACTCAAGTGAGGACTTATGAAAATCGAAAAAATAAAAAAAATTTTAATACATATTTTGAACAAAAAAACGAAGGTTTTGTTGAGAAAAATAGGTCAGAAGAAATTATAACTGAAAATTGTATCTGTACACATTCATACAAGCTAGCTGAAACACGCCATCTGTCACAACCAATCAGAACTATACGCGAGGCCCAGGCCCAACACTAACTTCCGCTTTCCACCAGCCACACATCCTGCATCTGTAGCATCCGCTTCCACTCTGTTTTCCGGCTTACACTAAATGCATCTCATGCACCGCAACTACAACATTATTAAATCCATCTTTTGTTAAGCAATCCGTTGTTTATTTATTGCTTAATCCTACCTGTTCAACAGGTTTTAGTTATGGCACTGGAGCAGCAAATTTTTTCCCGCAAGTTTGCCTCTTTTTTTTTAGATAAATGTTCACAACCTCTTTCTTTTAATTCATATCAAAATTCCGTCGAGACAATTTATTCTCCTTGGTTTTCCGAACAATTTCGTGGTAATTAGAACAAAGTCGATTGACAATTGCAGTACCCAACTCATTTTGAATATCACCCATTTTTTTATTGTTTTTAACAAATAACTTGGATAATAGTACATTACATTACGTATACTAAGGTTCGAACAGCGAAGATTCCCACCCCCACCCACCCTCAAAAGTTCATTTTTTAACAGAAAAAATCTAAGTACATCAAAAAGGTTATGTACGCCTTTTCATGCAAGTCCCTGCTCTGAGGGGAGTAATTGGCCTTCGATGTTATTAGCAACTGCGGCGAAATCAAAGTTTTCGTCTTCGAAACAAGAAGACAACTTCTCCGTATTTTCCATCAGGAATTGCACACGATTCAAAACATTTTCCAAATTCACAGTTTTCGTTGCCGGCTTCAACAGAGAATCAATGACGTGAAGTTAGTCACTCTCCTCTCCGCCTTGCGTTGACAATGGTACCAACATACGACGCACAAAATTTTTGCCTTCCAAGCAAAATAATTTTTTTCAATTATTTAAAATATGATGAATATAAAATATCCATAAACGTTAATTTCGTATTTAAGGTGATGTGTAAGGTCTGCTGCCACAGAGTTAGGAACTTTGTTCATAAAAATTATAATAATCAAGAATGTAAACAAACAATGATTTCTAGGAATAACCTCCACTTCAAAAACTAGAAATCATTATTCGTCATCGTTTTATAATAAAAATTTAGTTTTTTTGTGTAGGAATGTGTAAAATAAGTGAGAAAATGTCGCTCTTCTCATTAAATTAATTTACAATTACATTATTAATTTTAATTAAAGAAATCTGTAATGTCGGTAACTCCCGGTTCGACATCACCTCAAATTGAAAATATTACCTCACGTTAAAAATTTCGTTCTATTCCAGAAATCTATGTTTGTATATATATAACAAGTTCTTAAGGAATGTCACATTTGACGAGCAAAAAAAAGAAAAAAATATGTAAAATTGTGTTACGGAAGAAAAGTGAGTCACAACAAGTAACAACCACAATGAAATTTCAGTTTGCTTTTAACTCGAATGCCGCTCGCTATAAAAAGCTCTCATTATTTGCCTCACATTTAAGCGTGTTGTATTTGGAGAGCTTTGGTACTTGGTGTATACAAGATGAGAGTAAATTTTTTAATTTTAATGGGAAACGCTCAATTTCAACTTCAACTTTCGGTTATGTTACAAGGGCGAGATTGAGACCAGGACGATGATCAGCACCGTAAAAACTAACCGACGATGGGCAAGCTTTCGGCTATCGAGTATGAACGCAAAGGACGCTATAATCAGACCGGCGCTGCTCGATCGTGGATCCTCGATTCCTGCGACCCCAACCTCTCAGCCTCAAACTCCTCATACGCCGCTGAGAAAATCCAATTGGGAAGTCATCGAACATTTTAGCGATGCTCCGAGACCCTCCATCGTTACCGTAAGACTCACAATAAATGTCCAAACAAAAATTTCCATATCTCATTTTTCAAATTAAGGTGGTTCTAACGAAAAGTTGTTGGTGTCAAAATTGCATCAATTTACACCGGATGTTCTACTCGCAATCTCACACTGTTTTGCAAAATTTCAGAAAAACTGTCTATGTAACAATAGAGATTTATTCTTGTTTATTATAACACGACAAGAAAACTTCACAAATTATTGTGAATTTTTACCAAACTGTTTCATAAAGCAGTGATAAAATGACAATTTGATACAAATCATCAAACTGTTTGGTAAAAATTTACCGAATTTTATAATTTTAAAAAATATTTGGCAACGTCGAAAGCTCTTTTATTTTTTTATATTTTTTTGTTTGAAATTTTTTTGTAAATATTTGCAAATGGGTGGAATTGAACTCGGATCCCTGTGCACACGAAGCTTGTCCTGAGCCATTGGTCCTCCTTGTAAATCGTAACGTAAGAAGGCCTATATAAATTGAATTTAAAAACCTAACCTAACAATTTTTTTGTAACGCCTGCGCGCTGGTATACAGCGCACATTTTTATCAAACACTTGAGTAAAATTTTTAAAACTCTGCAAAAAAAAAAGATTTATTAAATGTTATCCGAGAAAATTAAGTAATAAAGTGATGAATCAAGTTTCTTTAAAAAATTATTAGTATTTGATGTTTTTAATCAGTTTGAATCAACTCTTATTTTTCCTTTTTTTAGGTTATAACCCTAGTATATTTTCAAATAATTTTTTCTCTAAACAAAGCATTCCTTCTTTTCAATCATTATTTTCTATGATTTTCGGTTGAAATTAAACCATATTATCATTTTAGATAAAAAAATTGCATATAAATTGACTTACTTATCAGCAAATAAGTCTTTATTTTTTGAAATTGAAATAATTTTTAGGTTAAATTCAGTAAGTCATTTTGAAACGATTAAAAACAATTAAGAAAGTTTATTAAAATTAATTAAAAATGATTAAAAATGATGAAAGAATCGCTACATTTTTTTAATCATTTTTAATAAATCTTTTTTTGCAGGGCTTTAAGTACTTTTTATTGAATACTCAAATAAAAATTATAAAACTCTAAATAATGTTTATCGCTTGTTGTTTAAAATAAAAAACGAATATAATAAAAACCAACAAAGTAGGCATTTTATCACTGCTTTATGATACAGTGTGGTAAAAATTCACAAAAATTTAAGGATTTTTACTACAAGTTTTCTTGCCGTGTATTTATTCATTATTATTATTAATTTATCCTTATTTATCATTACGGAATTTAAAAAAAATCGATATTATCACGCTAGAACCCCCTTAAATCGTTTACTATTTAAAAAAGAAAACAAAATGTTATCGAATGATATAAAAAGTAATTTATTCATTTTTATGTATATCAAAATCAGAATTTCGGTCGTTTTAATTTGAGATTTCATGAGATTGACCTTGTTATGCAGATGCGGTACATAATAATGAAGCTTGGTGTTGCATTTTGCAGATGGGCAAGGAAGCAGAGGTCGGATTAGGATCAGCGGCAGGAAAAGACACAATGCCAGAGTCATCTTATAACGCTCAAAATAGAAGTCGAAGAAAGTGCGCCCTAAGCCGATTTCTGAGCGCGCTTTGCGCTTCGCATCGGTTCAAAAATCTTGAAGTGAGTCATGTGGAATGGGGGACGAAAAATGAAATTGCATATTGTATTTTAATTTGAACACCGAACGTCAAAGTAGAATCGAATTGTCCTTTTGAGAGTCCGTTTTTGTAATGAATTAGGGACGCAATTAGGGACGAGCCTTTTGCTGTGAGCCAACTTTTCGTATCGCCACGCGTTACGTTTAATGTGAAAATTATTCCATACCACAACGAAGAACCAAGTTTGTTATCATACGAAATAGGCTGTTGTTCGCCTCTCTTTCACACCTTATCGCGCGTCTTGTCTCTCCCTCGTTCTACATCGTGTTGTATGCAGATCAGTCAATTGAACATAAAGCTATGAATATATCTTGATGCTCAAACTTCTAATTACGATTATTGAGGTCGCGCATTCTCAACTGTATAAATTCTATTCGTGATATAATAATGAGCATCTGCGCTGAGCTAATGTTCCACGGAATATTCATCAGTCGCACATCTGACGTTATCCATAATCTCAGACGCGATTTAGAAACTAAATCAACCGTTTTCGATTCGATCAATCCATTGATCCAATTTTTCTTGTAAAATTGTAATATTCCATCTTCTTACTTGAACTTTTATCTTACTAGGGACAACTTTCTTTCTTTCTTTCTTTTTGAACTGAAAATTTATTTTTTACAATTTTTTCCCTATTTATATTACTCATAACTATTTCTGGAAAAAAATGAGATATTTTGTAATTTAAACTGAAACTAACTTGTTTATTGATTCAGCTTTTAGACCAGTAAGGTAGTGGTACCGATTTTCGACATCTGCACCAATTATCGACACTTTAGTAGTTAATAAGCTTCTATCATACACTTAAAAAATATTCTAAGAACTCTTACATGTATTTTTATAATATAGTCAATGAAAATGTCGATAATAGGCGCAGGTGTCGACAATACGTACAACTACCTCAGTAAATGCCATATCACACAACAAAATATATTTGATAAAACCTAACCTTTGATTTTATCTCTATCATTCAAGAGAAATCATTTAAACCAATCAGAAGACGAATAAAATTATGGGAATAACCAATCACTGCGCGACATTATCTGACACAACTATTATGTAATCAGGGATTAATAAATAATAACAATAATTAATAATACAAAGGAAAATTATACCACTTGTCACATCACAATGTGTTCTTAATACTGCGCCATCTATACCTTGCTATCCGTCTATCTCTATCTCTCATCCATCTCCACCGCTCAGTCAACCGAAATTATTTGAACCAATTAGAAAATGAATAAAAGATCAATTATAATCAGGGATTTCTTTGTTTCAAACTTTTTTTGAAAAATTAGTAGAAATTACAAAAGTTCATATTTACAATTTTATGTAATTTCGAGTACAGTTTAATCCTTCAAGTACGGATGTTGGAGTATTCAAAAATTAAGTTTCGAAAATTATTTGCTTTTAAAACTGCAAAATCGGTTAATTAGATGCGAACAAAGTTTTATAAAAAGTGTTAAGTTTTAAAAAAAGAATAATGTTAATTATTATTATTGGGTAAAAGTAACGAGTGTGACAATTTATCATTCGCAAATTGACAAGTTGAACGAGTACAGTAAAGCTTTACAATTGAGAGTCGCGCATTACACATAACTTGAGTGGGGATATACATTTCTTGAAAAACGAGCCCTCGACGCATTCGCACATTAATTATACTTTTAGCGAAACAGCGCAATAAATTTACACTTCGCCAATCCAATTAGTTTTGCAGATTGTTGATCGCGACGAACGAATTTACATACACTGAGAGTCGACACATAAAACTTGTTCCACGCGGTAAAACGGCCCAATAACCGAGTTTCCTGACTGTGAACAATAGTTCACCGACGCAGATTGTTAATTAACTGCTCTCTCCCTCTCTCTTTCTCTCTCTCTCTCTCTCCCTCTCTTCAGTGAGCTTTATTACGTTATACGGAACAAACGAAAGAACTTGAAGCGAATTATTTATCGTTTTGTTTAAGATTTATTACCACGTTAATCGCGTCCTCGCTCTAATTTTATTACACAGGGCTTTTCATTATGAAGCGTCAAATCATGAACAAGAATAAACTTGACGCGGCAAATTGCTCCATCCACGAGAACGAAATGAGTTTCTTTTTTTATCATATTTGTTTAAAAAAAAAAAAACCACGGTAAAAAAAACGTGGGCGGTATGTGGTTTTTGTTAGCCCCCCCCCCCCCCCCCCCGCCTACGTTGAAATTGTAATTAAATTGGTGGGCGATAATGCGCGACGGGATGGAAAAGAAAATTGGAGAAAACAAAACAGTTTGCAATGATTGATCGCAAATTAGATAGGTGGGCAAACAAAAGCGAGGGGCGAAACGGCCCGCACACAGACGGCGCCGATCGAACGCCCTGGAAAATGACTTGAACCCAATAGAGAGGGCGAAGACAATATTTGCACAAGTCGAAATTACGCGCTTTTCTCGTGTCATTTTGTTTGACATGATTAGACAATCGAGTACTCAATATCTGTTGATGCGATAAATCACTTTTTATCATTTCAATTGTTACTTCGAGGTTTTATTTCATATGTATTTTTTGCATCCAATATTCAGCACACAAATTTCCTTTGTAAATTGAACGAACTTTACTTGGCCCGTGTGTAAGTTATTTTTCCCATAATTTTGCAGCGAAATTCGCTCAATTTACAAAGCCAATTTAATTTGCTCAACTTTAAATGATTTCTCCTTGAGTCAACAAGTGAAATTCACTCACTTTTTCTTCTCCTGTTTGTATTAAATGAATTTCATAAATTTATTATTTTAACCCTCCCGGATGAATTTCAATTTATAATCAAATTATAATGAATATCAATTCAACGAAAATGAATTTTATTCCGTCTATTTATTCTGTCTATTAGATATTGTATTTCGTGTTGCTGGGTGGTATTTTAGATGAAATAATGTCAAGCGAAATAAATTGCTCAAATTTTGTATTACAAAATGAAATCGCGTTGAAATGATTATATGCCATTTGAATTTGGTAGGTGGAGATGTTATATCAACGTTACTTCCTCCGTATGACGCAGAGCAACATGACGCACGTACTCGGGCTCTTGGCCGGTCTGGCCGTTGCTTTAGGTTTACTACTCATCTTAAGGTTAATCCTAAGCAGTAGTCAGCCCATGCAGACGCTCGTACTGCATCCGGAAAATCTTTCGCTTGCCATAATGCTGATCATCTGCATCGTCATCTATGCTGGTGAGCAACCTCCAAACAAAATTTTTTTTTATTCAAAAAAAAATTTTTTTTTTCAAATTTTTAGATTCAAAAAAAATTTTTTTTTCAAATTGTTTGTTTAAAAAAATTTTTTTTCAAATTTTTTTATTCAAAAAAAGAATTTTTTGCAAATTTTTTTTATTCAAAAATTTGTAAGTAAAAAAAAGTATAATTAAATTTTGATATAAATTTGAATCAATTTGATCCTTTTGATTGATTCATTCCATCAAGTTAATGTTATCAACCATAAATTTGACGCATTCGAATATAATTGGCTAATATAATCTACGTAACCGCCGCTTTTTCCACTAACTCAATAGCGAACAACCGTATTGATTGATGCATTTTGTTAGATTTCAAACATTATACCGTCAATTCATCTTCCTTCATTGTGTTGTTTCCGTTCAACAAGCCGAAATATTTTTGTTTCGAAAAATAATGTTCCAGGCATTTCTTTTATTATTTCAATGATCTATCCCCCGTTCTGAGTTGGCAAAACACGTATCATCAATTTTATTTATAATTTTGCACACAAAGCGCCGTTTCACTGGAAAACTTTTTCGCTAATGTCACAACGCGACTCATTTGATTATCCTTTACCAGATGTCTGAAATAATTCATATACTATCGGCTTATAACCGCGGTTGTATTAGATTATTACGGATTTCCGCAAATAAATATAATAAAACTTTTAATCCTTCCATCTTTCAAATTATATAAACTTTCTACACTGAATAATATATAAATTACAATTGTAAACTGTGATTTTTTCGATTAAATATATTATAAACTTTAATCATTTATCTTCTTTCAAATTTTATAAACTAAAATCACACAATAAAAATTTTTTATTTAATTAAATTATTTTATTTTATTTTTTATTATTATTTTAATATTATAAATTAT
>JAPYZS010001914.1:0-12713 GCA_030522925.1 Trissolcus japonicus | reverse complement strand
AAATAAAAGCGTTTCTTGAAAACTGTTTTTTAATTTTTTTGTAATTTTTTTGTATTTTTTTTTATCTGTCTGTAATTTTTAGCAATTTTTTTTATTTATTTGTTTCTATATCTCTGTGATTTTTAAAAAAATTTTTTATGACTAAAAACAAATTTAATTGAAATTTTATATTTCATATCGTGGTTGGATAATTTGAAATGCGTGGGTGGAAACCACCAACGAGCACCAATACAATTTATTATTATCAAAATATCAATATAATTTTATTCAATTTTTTGAGATTTTTTTCGGAGGCCGAAGGTATACATTATTCAAGTGTTACATATTAATCAAGTGTTAAAACAAAGAGAAATTAGACTAATTCTGTGGCTGTGAGGAAAAACCAGTTAAGTGCTTTTTTGTACATTTAAGTTAAAAATATATTTTACATTGTTTTTTTATCTACTTCTATAAGACGAACTCAAAGAAGTGTTTCTATGGGGATCAAAAAACTATAATTCACATTTTGTAACATTATTCAGAATTCTAATTTTGTTGTCTCAAAAATGTTTAAACTTTTATTTTTTAATGTTTTCAACTGGCAGTTAACTGGTTTTTCCTCACAGCCACAGAATTTTGATTTTATATAGCGTGGGTGGAAAGCAAGATTTGCGTGGGTGGGATCCACCAAGTAATAACGCCATGTTGTATTGTCATCAAAGACCAACACCTATGCAAAGTTTCATTAATTTTTGTAAAGTCTAAGTATCAAAAATTTGAGTCGCAAGACTTGATGCTAACGCTCGTAAGTTAAATAAAAGCGTTTAATAATAAAAACGTAAAATTTTTTTTTCACGGACTAGTGTAAGCTTTAAAATGAGCCTAATAAAATCAAAATCGGTTCAGTCGTTTCGGAGATATCATTGGTACCGATTATAAAAATTTGATTTCGAGAAAAAGTCGGTTATGTCTGTGAAGGTTATGTCTTAACCTTATGAAGGTTAAGTCACACCTTGATCGCAGTCGTCAATCCCTAAACCATAATACGGCTCTTTTTTATTGCAAAAATGCAATTAAAAAATATCTCCTATGCCTCCTTAAGTCAGATTAATATAGTTTTGCCGCAATCAGCTGATTCTGTTTGCAAATAAAAAGAAATTAAAAAAAAAGTACATCAATTCAACTGATTGTTCATATAAAAGAAAACACGGATGGGAGGAAGTAGATTAATGTATATCACAAAAGCATTTTCCTAGGGAGTATTAGATCGTGAATTGAGTTCCACCCTTTGGCGCGCCTCTGTTTATTCGGGTTAAAGGCACTTCGCATGATCAGATTTTTCACCGAGCGCAGATTTTACGACGACAGTAACTCGAAAAGATGATAAAAAGAAATCCGACGAGCACAAAATATGATAATGTATAATCAGATAATATCGTAATTTGTCAACGTCAGTAAGCTGCATTAACTCGGCTCATAACTAAACAAATCAATATAAAAGTGATTCACTCTCGATCCAATGATAATTAAGTTAAAAGCCACAAAGTTAATGACGCTAAAGAGTCGAACTTGCCCCATCACGCCCTCTCCAAAAAACCGCATCGAATCCATTAAAATCACTAAGCACTCTGAGCGGAATAAATTAAGTAGTAATGGCCGCTATTTAGTCAGCCGATACAAAAAGGTGGCAAGATCTTGAATTAATTCGGGGCAATCTCGCATGTCAATATTATCTTAATTCCATAACCCGGGCGCGGTTAAGTTGGCTATAAATACGCCCTACCTCAGCGGACAATCAACCTTGAAGCCCGTCGATTATTGGCAAATAACGTTATTCGAAAGCCAAGTGCAAACAGCGCCGAACAAACAGCCCCGTCGGGCTTTATTACAAACGATAAACGTTACGAATTGTCCTGCCAAATCAAATATCAATTATCATAGTCGGGTTCACATACACGAATTTAGCGCAAGGAGGGCAAGGGGCATTCAACATGCGGGTTTTTGTCGGCCGGATTGCGCAGTTAAAATGCAAAATGAAAGAGCGGCTCTTTACCTTGCGGTCAAGTGTGCCATAATGCTCGAGTCCGAATGAGTGACGAGTGCATATAAATGAGCTGGAAAGCTCAAGCGGGTATCGTTCTCGTACAGTTATCAGACAGTCGGTCCGGTGTGAATAGCAAATTGCGATCGGTCCAAGGGGGTCTCATCCTCTCTCCACGTGAGCAAGTGTGCACGTGACGTGTGCTTTATCACATCGCCATGGATGGGTGTAAACAAGTCGTGTCAATGTGAGCGACGATACAGCCGGTCTTGCCGCTCCTGAAATATGCAGGTGATACGCGGGGGCAGGCAGAACTCAAGTGTGTGCGAGCTTTGTCGGCTTATACACAGCGTGCGGCATGAGTATTTGAGATTCGCTCATACATAAATACCCGCCTTACGTACACTGGATAAATGCACGTGTACCCGTGTAAGCGCGGCTCCGCTCGAGAGTCGAGCACAGTCACTCCATTGTCGCGGGTTAAACTCATTACTCACTGACAAGGTTAAGCAGTCACAAGTGTATCTTAACGCGTGCAGCTCCACGAAAATCGGCCCTTCATAATTCGACGGGATTTAATACAATGCACATCAGTGCACATGCATCAGCAATAAACTAATAAACCTGATCGCGCATAACAGCTCCTTTGTGCAGTTCACGATCCCGTCGTTCCGATGTGATTATTCGCAATGGAATTAAGATGAAAAATTCAGTCAAATTGACGAGCATGGCCGAGTACGAACAAAAATGTCAATGATATCATAACTTGATGTGGTCAAGTACAATAAATCTTATGAATTGTGATAGTTAATAATAGAACAGCATTTCCATAGTTATATGCCTGAGGGTATTAAGAAAATATTTGTACTTGACGTTTATTATAATAAGGCAAGGAACAGTAATTACGAAAATAAATTTTTAGCTGGTTTAATTTTAAGCTAATTTCTTGTGCGAAATTCAAGCTAATTTCAGGTACTTGGCGACCCGCCGCTGAAAAAGTGTTGATGTAAATTGATTTTAATCGGTATTTAATTGTTACATCGGTAACATATTTTTATTTTGATCCATTTTAATATATACGTTGTGGAATAAAACTACATTCAATAGGAAAAATATTTGATTTCATTTTTATCAGCTGGGCGTTGCAGATATTTTATTATTATTATTAATGTTAATAATAAAATAATATTATTGTTATTGTGACTATCGTATCACAAAAATTTGCCACGTGAATTCAGATATATAGTTTTATGAGTGAAGCAGTGATAGTACCTAGATTATGTACGAAAACGTGATTCGGGAGAGTTAGGATAATAAAAACTTGAATTTCTAAGGCCAACAAAAAGGAAAGCTTCCCAACAGCTTTGGTACATATTCATATACATTCAGAAGTAAAAATAATTTATTCAGTAAAAAATGTCATTTATTGTTTTAGTAAAAAATCAAAGCAAAAAGTTTCAGTTGTGATTTAATGTTAATTAGAGTGATATGTTAATTAGAGCGAATTGATAGAATTATACATTTCGCTTACAATCTATTTTGTCAGTGTTTTATTTTTATCAAAATAATTCTCTCCGGGAGGGAAATATTTAAAATCAACAACGTGTTTTTTAAGATGAAACTGTGTGACGCTTCTCTATAAAAAAAATATTATTTTTTCGTAAAATTATTATTTTTATTTAAATGATTTGTTTAATAAATTTGAACGTTCATATAAATGTAGACGGGATATGCTCTGTGTTGAACAAAAATACCATTCAAAAAGAAATTCGACTCTGCAAAATTGCGATGAATAATACAATGTAACAAAGTGTCATACTGCATTAGGTAAAAACGGATACTCAAAAAGAAAGTGCAAAAAATCGAGTCGTTGCATTAGTGACAAAATATTGCTTTCGCTTTTGATGTTGAACACTCAAACCGCCGTGCGCGGCTTCAAAACAGAGTCACTATTTAAAAACCCTTCATTTAACCGTACATTTGACGTAGGAATTAAACACACAAAAAGTATGCCAAGAGATTCAAGTGCGTGGTGTTTATCACGAGCACATTCTTTAATTTTCTGCGCTTCGGATCAGGGATTAATCGATTTACATTGGATTTTAAAAAGGCACGAAAATGATAAATTTAAAATGTTGATATTTATGGGCGTTGGGGAATTCCTGTTGAAAATTCATGATCGCGGTTGCAAAATATACATAACGAAATGTATAGTTGGAAAACATAATATATTATGAGCAGCTAAGTGATGATATAAATCCCATTACATCTAGAAATCTAGGAAGTACAATTTCCGTGTGCAAGCAAAACGTTATTTGAGAGTTGAACCGGCGAAACTGTGTATCATTTTACTAACCACGCGCACTTCTCGGAGTATCTATTGATTATGCTACTTAGCGTATAAGGAGCATCGCGGTTCCCTATTATAAATGCATACAAATGGGCGTGATTAATAAATACGGTGATGTATGCAGATGCGGTGTAAACTCAAATTACATTTGCATGTATGAATCCATTAGTTTGTTCTCTCTAATTGTCCGAAATCACTTTGCAAGCATTTAATTAATTTAGTTTACATCCGGCTGAAAGAATTATGTACAAAGTTTCGTTAATAGCTCGTGCGAGGTTATTTTAACAGACAAAGCTCAAATATGAATATGTGCTTTTTCATTACAGCAAGAAAATAGGAAGGAAGCACAATAAATAAAACTGCGCATGCAAAATTCATCGGAGTATTCGGTTGATTTGAGGAACGCTTGTCATTTTTCTGCAATTTGATCAAGTGGTGTACTCTATCAAGTTATGGCGCAGGCGAAGTTTATGCACACACTACAATCGACATGTTGCACGGATGTACATGCGAGAACTTTATGCATCCATAAATTCCGACTGTAAATTATGCAGTTTATATACTCCAGTTATTCTAATTTAAACTCCATTTTGCCATTCGAAACGTAAACTCCAACAAAAATTACTTGCCCTAATAAAATAATGCAAAATTTTATTTTGCTCACTGGCGTGTACATCGATGTGAATTAATGATTCTTCTCACGTACCTCACCTACCGTTTTGACAATATTTTCTACGATTTGCAATTGTGCATCCTGCTCTTTCAAAGATGCGAAAATGCATTTCTCGTGCGTCGCGTAATACATCCTCGTGATTAGACTTGGTACAAGTTAATGTCTAATTATGCATTTCTCTCGTTGAGAAGAATATTTTTTATTATTTGCTATTGCACGCAAGCTTGCAGCCTAGAATAAAATAAATAATAATGAGGTGTTGTGCATGACGCTATAGAGGATGCCGCAACTGATAAATGCTCGGCGTGCAGCGCGTAATATAGACTAACTATATGAAGCCAAATAAGGTACGACTTCGTTACCTACACATAAATGCACATTATTTGCTTCAGTTTTTTGTTCCATTGTTATTTATGTGTTTTCCGTTTTTCGAACTTCTTTTTTCTCCTCCTTTTCGCTTAGTTTTCTTTTTTGCTCGTGTGCTGATTTCGCGCTAACATATTTTTGTACACACGCGAAACCTCTGATATATGTACGAGACAGCAAAACAATATTTGTGATAACTAAACAGAACTTGTTATCATTGCGACTTGTGCAAGTTCGGTCCCAGGTCAAACGTCACACCCGAGTAAACTGCGTATCAGATTATTAAAGTTTATGGGGAATTAGTGATATCTATATTGAGAGCAAGTGAGAATGAAAAATGGGTTTTATTTTGTTTTATTATATTACTATGGGGCTCCGCGCGCTATGTGAGTTGCGCCCCCTTCCCCCCCGAGTGTACAACAATTTTTAACTATCAATGAGCATTTCGTTACAATTACATGCGTTATTTAAGATATTTTCTTTACTGCTATCTTGTATATGAACAAAAATTTTTTAATAAAAAATCTTTATAAGTTAATTAGATTCACCGAAAATCAAAAGCGCCACTGCTAAAAATTTAATTTGAATTTCAGATCATTTTTCGTCTCATTATTTAAGAATACTTTTTATACTTTATTACCAGGCTACTGTCATTAATGACACATTAGCATGTATATAACCAACTTTTAAAAAAGTTTTTTTTTTAATGTTAATGTGTTAAAATTTAAAAAATGTTAAAATTGTTAGAAATGCCAATCTCCGCAACGATAGACGTCGATACTGAAAAAACTTGAAAAATTAAACAAATCTTTTCTACAAGCATATTTTGGAAGATTGATGTGGAAAAAATCTTAGTATGAGAGACCAGTTTGTTGATAATAAAATATATTACATGTTTTATTAATTTTTTGCTCAGCTATGGTATTCAATATTGCGTTTGCACAGAAGATCGATATGTATGAATATCGCAATTAATCAACAGAATACCCAGATTGTAATTTCTCAAGATGCATATTGTATAGAAGATTGTATACAACTCATCAATACAAACAATTTTTTAATACATTTTTCTTTTTTGAAAACAATTTTGATTACTGATAATTCCAAGTCATGTTTAAAATAATCATGGTTTTGAACTGTCATAAAATATAATGTGATCGAACAAAGAAGAAAACTATACAATATGAAATAAGAGTACTCTGGTTTTTTTTTATGCGAAAGTCTAAAATTTTCTGAACATATCGTAGCCAGTTACCTACAACGACATGAAACTTCTAAATGTATACTTTGTGACTGCGTGGGTATACTGTATCATCCTAAGAGGCTGTGAGAATGTTCCACGATAGTATATTTACCGACGATAAGGGCCCTCTGCATCGTTTGAGAAAAGAACCGAGTAAATCAGAGTCTTAAGTATTTGTGTTGTATTTTTTCAGCTAATTCTTTGGCTCATTGTTTGATTTCTTTTCCGTCTAAAATTTGAAAAAAATCCTTTTTTAACCACTTATAATTTTTTTTTTAAATAGTCCTTATTTTACTCTCGACGAATTACACTTAAATGCTATTCTATGCTCTTCTTGTAGCTTGCGTAAACGAGGACAAAGTGAAAGTAAAGTAACGAGATTACGTCATACACTCAAAAGAAGAAAAAGCAAAATTAAAGAAATTATTCTCATAAATTTTGTGTTAGCGCAATTAAATAAGTGATGTAATTTCTGTCCTTGCAAACTTGATTGACGCAGATTTGATTACAAGATGATTTGTTTAAAAAAAAATGAAAAAAAAAAAAAAAAGAAAAGAAATTTCCTCTTAGAAATTGAAAAATTGTGGAAGATGTAATAATTTATAAAATAAAGGATTTTGTTATGCACAAACCGCTTGATTGAAAGCAAATACATTTATTTACATGAAAATCTATTTGCTATAGGCAACTTGATGACGAGACTGAGCATATTCTAGTTGCTCCGGTGCCGCATTATTGCATTATTGATATAGCACATTACGCGGTTGCATATCAAGAGAGGTCCAAGTATCTCTCATTATTGAGCCAGTCTTCCACGACACGTTCAACGATTCTGTCGTCTGACTGATGCACTAGTCTAAGTCAGTATGCCTGGCTTCTCGACTATGGCATACGAAATCTAGTCCAATACCTTCATTCAACTCTGCTGATGACATTACCAATTGCATTACACCGCATTCAATACCAATTTTTGAAAGTACTTTAATCCAGTATTGCAATAATATTCTAATTAATTCGAATCCCAAGTTGAAAAACATTTTCACGATTTCATGGTTTTATGATTTTTTTCAAACATATTTCATACATATTTCCTTTTAGGTACTTTTTAATTAGCAATATAAGAGCTGAAAGAACACGGCTTGCATGTGGGTTGCGCGGATTCTGAATGACTGGGGATTTTGAATTACTAAGGCGCACTAAATAAAATTATCTCAATCATATGATTTATAAAAGCATAATAATGTTTTCATACGCGTCTCATATTTGTTTTAGGTAGTACGCATAAACTGGGGAATTTTTTTTTACAGAAAGCATCTGAAAAAGTCATCCGGAAAATATATTTTTCGATGAGTAAGCTTTAAGCTGTCAGAGGGATGTCACAGCTGCTGGTGTGTACGTGCCGTATTGTTTCATAGGCTAATGTTTAAAGCCATATTTGTGCTGGCACATTTATAGGTTTATCTGCATAATAAACGTAGACTACGAAGAAGAGGAGTGAATTGCACTTACACACGTATTCTCACATGTGCCCCTCAAACATCCTTCACATCCAGTAGAAGCATTAGTGCATTCACGTCTGTATTTCCATCTGCTTAGCAACGAAATCCGCTTTACGTTAAGACAGATAGTGTGTTGGCATCGTCAACTGATTGCAATATGTACTGCAATAATGCAACTTTAAAGCCGACGTTTTTGTCTCGCGTGCAAGATGACTACATCGTCGACACAAATACCCACATTGAATATTACTCTTTGTCGATTATGCGCAAATTTCATCGCCCAGAGAAAATGCATTCGTAGAGCTGACTCGTGATCGACGTAAGCGGTACTTTTCGAGCTTGTACAAGCACTTTCATCTATGACGAAAAAAAATTGTTTAGTTGAATTTTCAGCAGCAAACGATAATGCATCAGATAAGACACTCAAAAGTTCGCCCACCGTTGCAAACGGATGCGTGATATGAATTTCTTCCTTTAGACATAATTTTATTCTCTTTGTTATTGTATCTTTATGGTAATGCTGGAAGTTTTAAAACACCAAATTTTCCTTCGTATTTTTAATTGCACGTTTTGAAATTATATATGTCTTTTTTTAAGTTTTACTTGGACTCAATGAAAAATAGTACAGCGCATTATTTGCCTACCTGGGTACATTTCTTTTATCGGACAGTTTCTTCAAAAACTACACAAATTATTGTTCGAATGAAAGATGTGGAAGAATTCAACAACTCTTAATTTGTCACTGATCTAAGGCCCTTGCTGCTCTTTTCAGCTCTTAAAAATAAAATGTAATGAAATCAACAAACGTAGAAACAACTAAAGCAAAGAATCAAGGGATCAAAGTCTGCACGACCTAGTGTACAAAAGCTACTTTTTAATGGTTGATTTCCGTTGAATCGTATTTAGTTTTTTTTTTGCTTTTATTCTCTTTAACAATTGACATCTTCTACTAAGCTCGGAACAATTGTAGTCTCCTAAATGTTGTAATACCATGTAAGTTTGTCTTTGACGGATTTCTCGTTGTTAGCAGAAGATTGAGTGTATTTTTGATGATTAATTAAAAATGAAAGGTTTATTCGGAAAAATTAAAAATAAAAGTATCCATTGTTATAATAAAATGAAAGTTTGCTTGTCGATAATTCTATACATGTTGATTTTTATTTTTATATAAATAAAATTTACATTATTAAAAAATATTACATTTCATGAGATCAATCCTGGGCGGGTTGATTTTTGTAGACAATATACAGCAGGATATCGAACATTTCCGGCTGGGATCCGTGGAGCGTCTTCATCAGGCCGGAAAAGATCAAACAAGTGAGGCAAAACGAAAAAGTGGAGGGGGTTGAATCAGCGGTCAGATTTCAGAATGTTTTTTAAATCTCATTTAATTTTTAATATGAGCTCACTTTTAAATTCAACAAATTCAAATACTCACATCAAAGTTTCAACTCAAGTTATTTATTAACAATTTTAAAATAAACTTCCAATCTCTCCAAACTCTTTCTTGCGTTATATCTGTCAGCTGTATATAAAAATTCATAAATTAACTTGTATCATGGCAATGAGTAATTCGAATTTTTAAAATTTCACTCTTTCAGTTCAAATAATTTGTTCGAACAATTTTTAATGTCATAAAATGATAAATTTGATTTAATTAAGTTTATAAAATATTCACAATTATTATCGATATTTTCATTTATTAATTGATATAACAAAATGTAAAAGTGCAGCAATCAATAATAGATACAACTACTAATATTATGTTAATTTTTTATTTAATTGCAGATTCGTATAGGTAGCTGTGACTTTGCATCATTTTTGACGTGATATCATATTGGTGTTCCGAAGACGTATAATCATATGTGACAGAAACATCCGCTCGATGATGTTACGAGAATCCATATTTGTCGTCTGCAAATACGAAAAGTTAGAAACTCAATAGACATGGAGATGCAATATCCATTTAAAATTGCTTTCGAGTGCATATACAAGTTTGCAAAAACACGTCACTCCGTCCGATGAGCATGGGCAAAGGAAACGAAGAAGAGGGGAGGTATTTTTCATCGAATTGTCGAACGCACTTAATATTTATTTGACAACAAAAAGCAAACAATTTGGTCGCGCAGGGAATGTCTCCCGAGTAAATTATATCCCATTTCGTATATACGACGCTGCATTTTCATTGGCTTTTGCGCAGGGATTGGATTTCAAAAACTTTATTGAATGCGGCTCGCTTTTACGTGTTCCATAAAACCGAGTGGTGCACCCCCAGCGACGCCGGTGTCCCCTCCAATGAAAAGAAACATGCATTTGTGTTTATTCACGCCATTCTAAGAATAAACAGGCGGCATAAAAGCTCTCGTCATCTTGGAAAACGAAGCTTTCGGATTGTTCGGCGAGTGAAATTTTGTACAGCATAATCTCTGTGCCGCACTGGGTCATCAGGGTGCGGAACAGTTTGCGCACGCAACACTTCAACCTTCTGCGTGTACCACTTTTTAGTTATACGTTGCTCTTTTTTTTTTATTTTTTGCACAGCTTCTTTTCCCCTCGCTCGCCACGAAAAGTTGAATTGTCGTCCGAACCTCGGGTGCGTTATTAAAACAGACATCCGAGGGCGCCGGTGTGAAACAATGACGATTGTGCAACTCTTCGTCAGAGTCCTCGACACAGCCGAAGATCCATTTCTCTCTCTTCTCGGGGATTTGAATAACCGTGAATGCCGGCCGACTCTGCATGTTGCAGGAAGCTCATTAGGCATGGCCCGAGGTATTCGGATCCTTGCCTTACTGTTGCAAGCCCATCTATTTTGAGCCGTCGTTCCCGCACCTTCTTTTTTTTCGCTCTTTTTTTTGCACCGACGTTGCATGAAATATTCTACCTCGGTGTCGAATATGAAGAGTGTCGTTTTGACGCTTTGTGCGATGCGCGCGGATTAGGAAGCTTTTTGTACCACTTTAGCCTCTGCAAGCTTTTTATCGACAATAAATTTGTCATGTAACACTGGTATCTAATGGAGCCCTGATGAATTTTGTTTATTTATCGTTTCGCCCGAAGTCACGAAATTGTAAATTATTCCGCCGGTTAAATGCGACGGAAAGAGCTTCCCGATGTTACTCTAAGTGTCAGCCGATCGTTGTCAAAGATTTTCTTTTGGAGATGGCATTGTTCGAGCTTTCTTTTGATTGAGGATAAGCGAAATCAGCTAATTTTCTGCGAACGACTCAGGATTTTAAAGAACACTTTACAGATCACGTCGATTCTTAGTTCAGTTTTTTTTTCGTTTTTTTTTCGTTTTGCACGTGCAGTGAAACAAATTTAAGATGTGTTATAAATTTATTTTTGTTCCTTGAACATTAATATCTGAATGTTCTTTTTTTAAACTAATAAATGTATATTGAATTTTGTTGTATCGGAATCTTATTTCTGGATAAGCTGCTATGGGAATTACAGAGACTTGTCATCAGTAAAATGTACATGTCCATGGATCGCGCCAAGCTCGACGGACGGGATGATTTAATTAACGTCAAAGAAGATGTCACGTCATAAATAATATTGTCGATTTGATATCACGTGTTCGCTTTGCAGAATATTATTATTAGGATATATGTAATCACTTTGGTGGATGTATCGCAATTTCCTATAGGAAATTACGATACTATAGTATTTTTAGTTAATTAATTTAATAAAATCTTTTTGCTGGCACCCTTCCATTATGTAATGTATATAATAATTACCTCCAATCATTGATTTATAAATAATTGATTTATATTAGTATAATTGGAAAAGAATCTTTCGTATTCTATATTTACATCTTATATGTGCTTGCAAGAATACATGCGCCTGTAGTTTATATTGTGTTTTCTTTTAAATTAGTGTAGAATAATATCGTGATGTTTAATCAAGGAATGTTTAAAATTAATCTTCCAAGTTTATCAAGTGCCACCAAATTATATAAAACAATGGTGCCCATATCTTAAAAGAGTTGAAATAACAATTATTTAAAAAGTTTCCGAGATTTCTGAGATATTGTGCGATTTCGAGACAGAGCGAGAAATTCGCAAATAACGAGTTCATTTTCTCAAATAAAACAGTACAACAGCTTTTAAAGTTAGCTTCTTTACTGGCATTAATTTACGACAGTTTATGACAAAAGTCGCTTTTCATTCTTATTGCTACAAGCTCAGTAGTTCTAATGCAAATTTCAAACGAATCGACCGTTTGTGCGCAAGTTGGCATCTTTCCCTGTCGCAAACTCGTAGCAGCTCACTTTGTGCACACACAAAGTTTGAAGTTTGGTGACACCAAATGATGCACCACCTTGGGATGAGACTGACAAGGCTCTTTGAATAATGACCCACCTTTGTGAGTGCAAAGGGTGCTGTCATTAAGGAAGTGGATAAGATTCAAACAATTGTGGTACAAGAAATAATAGAGTTTAAAGTATGCAACTCCTGCGTTCAGTGAATGTAGCAAAACATTTACGGTTTAAGTCCGGCTGCAGTTTCAACAGTAGAAATAATTCTTGGATATTTGATAAGAAAATTAATATCAAATTC
>JAPYZS010001913.1:0-20512 GCA_030522925.1 Trissolcus japonicus | reverse complement strand
TTGTCCACTTTTAATAAAATTCAGTTACAGATGAAGTTTTAATTAGCTTGACCGACCGTGTCCCTAGAAAAAACTATTTCTGGGCCCCAGAACAGCATACTCTTATGGGGCTCAGAACAACTTCAGGGCACGTCCTGAAAAATGTTATGAGTTTAATGACAAAGTTCGTAGAATCAAGAGGAGAGAAATGTTTGTAACCAGCTATAAATTTCAATCTGATATTTTTTGCAAATGTCTCTCATTCTCATTGTATTGAATAAAACGCTGCATCGGTTTGTGCGGGAGGTAAAGAAATGTGATAAATGTCAGTGAATATTTGATGTTGTAAAGGTAAATCGAATAAGTATAATATTAAACTCGTACGTCAAATAAAAACAATTTTAAAAAGCAACCCGACTGAAGAGATATATTTTTTCTATATGAAATTGATTTTTTGAATCATATCATCATGAGTTATAATGATAATGAACACAATAAACTGATCATATCGTATTTTACTTTAATAACTTCACACAATAGGTTAACATAAGCTCTAAATAATTTTTAATAAATTTCTGTAGATTGAAATGGCGATAAAACAACCGTGCACCAGCACTGGAACATAAATTTTTCCACGAAGTAAACATTTACGGGACAAACAAGATGATAAGTACGAAGCATACTAATTCAAAAAAGTGTAACAACCAAGTAAATATTGCTCTCACGATATGACAGATTTATGCAAGTAAAAAAAGTTGAGAAAACTAAAAATACCGCGTGTACTAAAATCATATAATCTGTATGAATCCTGCGATAGAAAGTATATATTCTGAGCAGATGAGGCAAACAATTTTTCAGGACATTCTTTACATACGAGTATAAATTTAGTTATTTAGTTCTTTACGTATATGTGAATTTGAATACTGTTGTAACAACTGAGCAGCTGAGTAGTAAGATTTAAAGTTCAGCATGGTTCTTGTGTGTGGTCAAACATAAGACGATAACTCTTCACATTCATGAAATATTAATATTAATCCGATACAACACTTAGAACAAAATTTATAAACTAGAACTCGAACAATTCTCGATAGCAATTTTTAAACTTGTTGATCTTAAAATCTCACAGTTTTTCGAATAAAAAAATGAAAATAGATAATATAATATACTTATAATGTGTAATAAAAACAATTTGAAATATCTCGTGGCCCTTAAAAAATTCAACATGAAATTCCATAACGAATTAAAATTTTTCAAAATTGTGATTTTAAAATAAAATACATAAACTGGACTAGTAATTTATCATGTTTCGTATTTCGGTCACACTTTTACTACAAAACCTAGTAAAAATTACTCCTCCATTTCTTTCTGTGTACGTTATTTGTTTGTTTATTCCTATTATAGCTAACACACGAAAATTCAACATCAGTTTTGTATTTTCAGTTTCTACCGTGAACATACTTGAATTGTTGAATTTGAAACTTACGTACTTCCATTCAATCGACGAGAACGATGTTCCAATTTTATGAAACAGGGAAACTCACCTGCAACAAAAAATGTACACTCAATTACACATCTTTCACCAATCTATCATGAAACAATCAATTTTTCCTCCAATATACGAATCAGAGTTATTTTTGTTATTTCCATCATCCTACAGTTGCCAAAAGTTTTTATCAATGTCTGCATAAAGAATTGTAATTGCTTTTCACAATTCATTTATAAATGAGAAATTTCCATGTGTAACTTGTCATTAGAAATTGTATGCAATAATTGTCAATACTTTTCGCAATGCACTTATAATCTAGAATTTTCCATGTGTGACATTAATAAACATCACGCAGTCAAATTTACAGCATTTCTCTCTCTACGGTGGTCTTATGCTCTTATACCTTAAAGGTTCCTTTCTTGACGGCTAAGAAGTAAAGTACGTTATCTGTCAGTGTTCATATCCCTGCTGCAGAAAAGGCTGCTGGTATTCGCGATAAAGTGCAAACGTGACGCAAGTGACGTAAGCGTGTGTGAGTGCGCGCACTGGCTACCCAGTACAGTAGAAAAGTGTCGGCATGGTCAGCCGGAACGAACGAGCGGGCGAGGGGATAAAATCCGTTTTTTCCCTGCCGAGCTCGTCCTTTTCCCTCTCGACGCCTTGCCCGCGTATGTGTCTCTTCGTTGTCTCGTTATGCGCTCTTCCAGCCCCTCCTGCATTAGCACATTTTCAACCGTCCCACCCAAAGTTTCTTTGACACACATATTTTTCCTCTTGCTCACGTCGTTTTAATCCTTTTAGCCGCTCGCTTACGCCCAGCTGACGCGGATCCCGTCCCCGGCTCTCTTCTGTTCTGTTCTCTCTCTTTCTCTAATTTTTTTCTCTGCACACGCGTGACCATTTCTGTACACTTTATTATTTACCGAATATCTGCCTCTGAAGTGGGCGAGTATGATATTCCTGCTATAGCAAGGAATTATCTGAAATTAAATATTGTTCGCAACTGTCTGGATGTCAATAGCCTTTTTTCTCGCTAGTTTAATTTTAATTATACAGCTAAAACTTCGTCTTCACCTGTATTGGCCTAATTAACGCCTAATCCAGTACTGCGGTTTCCTGCGATAAAAATCACCTTTCTTATCGCGGCAGTAATTTTTGTGTATTTACTTAGAAAAGGCAATTACGTGTCAGACAAAGCGTCGGACAGGTTTTTTTTTATGATGCAGCTCAGACATTCCCACTGGATCAAGATATGAAATGCTCTGGGAGTAGTTTTTCTGAATGCGGTTTTTTTTGGATATTGTTATGTAAACGTGTTCTTTGACATTACGAGCTATTACGTGCGAGCACAGTGCGCTGCATTTTAATGGTCAAAGTAATTGCATGGAAGTTATATATGCTTTCTCTTTGGCGCGCAATTTTCAACGTTGAAATGTTTTTGACGAGCCCCGACGGGATGATTCGTTCATTATTAGCGGCCGATTATCATTTTCAAAATTTTGCCAGGGTATGTAAAAAGCGTGCATGCACGATTATCATATTAGATGGATAATTGCTCTGCATTCCGCAAATTGTCGATGCGTTGCATACAACTTACGTATATAATGATCGCAAAAATTTTAACAACCATTTGACGGGTTCAATTTTTTTTTCTATCTTTCAAAGTTAATAACATTTTACACGGTTTTTCCAGCCTATGGAATATCGAATTTTTTAAAAAAATTAAATTTTTGATTAAATAATGAATGCGACCAGTCACCATTTTTGCACACGAAATTTTCACTTTTCACCTCGTAAAGCTTTGAGAATTTGCCGTGCAGTTAGTTCGAACAGAGTTATATAATTTGACTGATATTTTTATATATTCTACCCCAACCGTGCAATTCGTGGAGATATTTTATTCCACTGAAATTTGTCTTTTGATAATACCAAAACGGTCCGTTTATCACACAGACTCTACAATCTCACTTGTAACCAGACACTTGTTATACCTCGAACTCTTTGCACACACAAGCATAAATGATTCACATAGTCTCATTTGCTTTTTCTTCTTTGCGCTTTCTCTTTCGATCGCACCTATCTTGCGTTCCCCTTTTATCTTCTCTGTATACCTAAAGGCCAGGGTCTGCAATGTTTCAAAGCCATTATCGTTACCTCGAGCAACCAAGGGCGGACGTTCTGCGAGACACGGAATTTTCGCAGTCATCTCGCGCAACGAGATATAAACCAAGTTGATTCAGAGGCGACAAAATTGAACTTTGAAAGACTTATACGCATAAGATAGACTTTTAATAAATCTGCTTAATTCGAAACAACTCAAACTTATAAATAATCTCAGTATTTTATCCGGTATCAAATATTGAAGTATAATGTACAAATTTTAACATTCGTTCATGAAAAGTTCGTTCAAGTAACTTGATTCGCGAGATACAACACTTTTGCTAAATTCGAAAAAAAGCAAAGGTGATTAACCTAGTAAAAATAATTAGGTATCCATTTGATTTTATTTTCGTCAGCATTAAAATAAGCGGTCTGTTGAGCCCCATTTGCTTGGAGCTACCAGGCAATCGAACTTCTACTGGGGTGGTTACCTAGAAACCACCCCGAATAAGCTATGGTAATCAGTATCATTATTTACAAAAAACCTAAGCATTTGCTAGGAATTCGAATAGATAAAATAGATTAATTTGTTTGCCAGGGGAATATACAGCCGTTTTATTAAAACTAAAGGCGTCGAGTCACGAATAATCTGCGTTTTAACGTTACCTCTGAGGAATGTGTCGCTCATGGGAACTGTTACTTGAGGAATTTCAAATAAAAAAAAACACATGTAATACTCCTGACATTCAATTTTTTTTCGAGTTCCAAAAATTTATCGGTGACACGTAGATTTACATTTATTTTATTAAACCAGTTTGTCGTCTTGAAAATTTTTCTCGCAAGAAAAAAGTGATTGACAATATCGAATCCCACGAAAACGCGCCCTTTATAATTTCGACTAATATTGTTTTCGAGTTTGCATTGTTCTTGCGAGAATTCGATGGGAAGATATTGTTGTCTTTTTGGTGACACTTTAAAATACTAAAAAAGAAAATTCTCTTCTTCAACTGCTGCTTCGTAACCGGCACAACAGTGTAATTGAATTTTTCCAGCCACTTCAACTTATCACGCTACATTACCTAAAAAATATTTTCAGCATCTCGTGACAAGATGAAGTTGCCCAGTTCAGTTTTGATTTTCATATAAATATAGAAAAAATAAATCAAAAATGAAAATTGTAAATTCTTCATTCTGCGATCATAAGATCTATTTAAAGTAATCGTTTTTGCAAAAAAGGCGAAGTACTTTATGTTGAATAGATTTTGATTATAAAATGGCACTGGTGAATTTTTATCAGTATTATGACGTTAAAAAAATTAAAACATGGGAAAAAATTCAAATCATTTGATAAAAAGAAAGCGTGAAAATTTTCTATTGCAAGAATCAGAGTTTATAAATAAATATGAATTTGTAAATTTTTTAAGAAAAAAAAATTCTGTCAAGGATTTATTCCAATTTGCATTCATGTAAAAAATGCTTCATGAATTTTTCAAGTTTAATCACGTCAGATACAATTTTTATTTTAAGCAATATACCAAATGTGAATTTCTCAAGGTAATGATAAAATAAAATATTCTGAATCTCAATTCAGTAGCTTGGAAATAAGAACTGGATAAAATTCTATTGTTAACAATTTTACTAAATAAAAATGTTTAAATGTCAGGGCTGTCGTCACGATTTGTTTAAATATTGAAAATGTTTCTCAATTTTCAGGAATATGAATTATCAATGTGTTTTCTTAATTGCAATGAACAATTTTAAAACCCGAAATTAATTTTAAAAAATTGTTAAGAATTATTTTTTGAAATTTGTTCAAATGGAATTATTTGTTTTTGACATTGGGCTACTGAATTCTTTTACACTGAAACATAGAAGCTGCATAGGATAAAAAAAAGACGGTTATCGGTGACGTAAAAGTTGTCGCAATTCGCACCAAGTTAACACCATCTTATGACAATGCACGAAAGGCAGAAAAAGTAAATCGAAAACAGAACAATGGAGCGTGGCCGATTGGTCGTTAAGGACATCTGGACAAAAAAAAATTGGATGGTTTTGTTGTTTTGGTGCAGCGCTTGCTGGCGAAAATGATTTTACTTGTTCCCTCGTAAATTAGAAAAACTCAATATCACTTATTTGCTAAACTTTTCGCATTATCTTCAAAAAAAAATTGGAATTGCATTACGGCGGGTTACAACGATAACAACGTTGAAATGACGATCAACATAATCCATCGACCCTTCTTCTTCTCGAGAGGCGGCTAAAAATTGTAAAAATAACGCCCGATGCAAAAGTCTTGGGAGAAAATGTCAGCGTCAACGTCTCGGCGGCCTCGTTACGTGCGAATCGACTTTGCCGAAGTCGTTGGCCCAAGTTGGAGTAATTTTCTTTTCGTCTAATGTCTTTCGACAATTTTCGCTGCAAGCGTTTTAGTTGCCGAAGAAACGCAATATACTTGTTAATCGATTCTTTCCCTTGCAACAATTACTATCAACAAAGCCAGGCATTTATTCAACGAGGGCTGCGCGAAAATAGTAAAAGTAATATTGCGCCACGATTCAGATCCGACTTCATCAAATTAAAGAGATACTTCATGAACTCGTTGTTGTAATGTGTCGATTGTACACGAGTCGGGCTCGTTGTTACGGGAGAGATGGATTGTCGTAGTCGCGAGTTTTTCAGATGCTCCGACGAAATGAGACCGGTTTAAAATTGAATTCCACGAGTGAATAATTTTCGACACACAAAGCTCATTTTAGTGCTCTTTGAACGCGCATTTGTTAAGAGTCCAAACGTATTGTTTGAATGTGATCTAATCCATTTCACGTTTCACTCAAGTACCACGTGTGCTGATATATTAGTACGGTGTGTTGTAAATACGCACGACAAAGACGGAGTGCGTTTAATTTATCGATTTTAGCCAGCGTCATACAAACGTTCGCCAACTATTTTCATATCGTATATAGTTCGCAACGAATTTTGGTTACACGTGCATACGGTGTTAAATTAAATAAAAATAAATATTTTTCCTCGTATTTAAATTTTTTAGGTAATTAAAGTTCGTATAATTTAATTATACATAGCTGTGCAGTGAAAGTCATTATATAAAAGTCAGAAAACTGAATGAAAATACCATCTAGATGGAAAAAAAGTTGAAACAATTCTTTTGGTTTTTATTTAAGAGAGCAGTAGAAATGAATCTTTTAGTTGAAACCATTATCTGAATACCACTCGACTTAGTCATCGCATATTGATATTATCACGAATGATGAATTTGATAATATTAATTACTTGATCAAACTCAAACGGTTTACATAATTTTGGATTATGGAATTGCATTACAATTGGAATTACAAAATTCAGAAAAATTCAGGTGTAGTAATTCAAATATAATAAATTGAAAGGTACAATAAAAATATAGGTTGAATCACATCAAAAATTAAAATCCAAAATCCAAAATTGAAAGACCGATTTTTTGAGAAAATGCCGTGTCACTACTTTGCGGATAATTCATTTTTAGGCTCCCCTATTGATTTTCAACTCTTTACTTCGAGCCAAAAGATTTTATCTGGTGTTTTGCAAACGAAGTGTTTCGGTGAATCTCAGATATATAGTTTTTGAATTTCGCCTTTACATGCCAAAATTTTGAAAGAACTGTGAATGAGCCTAAAAATAGGGAATCATCTCTAAAAACCGTTGGGATGGAATTCCAGTTTGAATCGAACTTTTCTCTATGTAACAAATTGGATTGAAACTGGAGGGGGGGATTCAGCGAGCTTTATCCAAGTTTGAACGAATATTTTTTAGAGTACCTAATAAGTGAGTTTCAGATTAAGTGACGATGAAAACTCGAAGTTATATTATTAAATCCTAAACGACCTTGATGAGACCCTGATGAATTTGCTATAAAGTTTTAACACAATGGAGAGAAAGCTCAAACGAGATGCACTTAAGAAAGCTTCCACGCAAAGACTATGCGAAAACTTATTGAACGTTACATTTGTTATCAGCTTCTGAATAGTTTTTCACACTAGACTTTATCGAATATAAAAAATCCTAAGATTGTCTTAACTGTTCTACGTAAGTTTTTAACCCCATCTACCTCTATCTTACTTAAATTATTCCTCTGTTAAATTAACAAAAGAACAAAATAGCGTGGACAGTAACAAAGCTTTTTGAAATTCTCATAAACAAGGTGTACTTTTTTCTCATTATTTTGCCTTCCTCTTTGTTTATATGCAGTTTAAATTGTCAGCATAAAATTTCGGTTTAATTAAACCAAATTAGATATTAGTTTACGTTTAGAACCTTTTTTTGATGTTTATTAATCAAACAAAACGGATAAATTTTTGTTTCTTGAATTACTATCCGATAATTCAAGCTAAAATTGGAAGTGACTAAGATGCCACAGCGATTCGGGTTCGAATTTTCTTTTGCTCATAAAGATCATGAAATAGCTGGCCTGCGTCGCATACAAAATAGACTAAGTCAAGATTATCTCTCGGAATTTTCTCGTTCGAAACAAAAATTGGACGCTCCAATTATTTTTAACAAATTTTCTTCCAATATTGATGGAACATTTTAAATAAAGTGCACATTCGTATTTTCATTTTTATTCTATGTAAGATCTCTAATTCAGTTTTTTTATCAGTATAATACAATGGTGAAATTTATTTTTTACCAAAAAATTGTTGCTGACAGAAATAAATTGAATTTATATATAAATCATTTATCTGATCAGACTTGATCAGTACATTCAAATCATTCTCCAAGTTGGATTTGATATGCTCAAACGGATCAGCATGTGAAATAATAGATAAGCTTCAATTGGAACAAAAAAATAACTAAAACACCGCATATAGTTAGTGAAAAAATAAAATCGAAATTATTTCACTTTCAGAGATCCAGTTATGAATGTCACATCTTGTTCAGGACCCTACAAAGCTCTGATCAAACCCTTCGATTATGTCTAATCGGACAGTGAAAATTCAGCATGGAATCTCGTGATGATCGCACAGAGATAAGGCCAGCCGATCAGATCCTTTTATATATTAGATGGAGTCATATATCTTTCCTACGAACACGTATGTATGTACGTATTGTACTGAATATTCGCAAAAACTACTTTGACAAAATTTCTGTGAAATGAAGAGAGGGCAATCGTTTGATCAGAGTAAACGTAGTTTACTGAAGCTACAGAATATTTTTTTCGTTTTATCATCATTATTTGTCTTGTGAGAAGTCTCTATGTGGGCTGGGTCTCTGAGGAATTGTATCCTCTTTGATATCAGATAATCCAGGAAAGACGAGTCGACGCGAAAGCATTGCTCTCTTTTTCAATTTCATCTCTATCTCATTTCTTCCACTACGCTCCATTATTTTCCGCCGTGCACTCTGACACCCGGCGTTTCTTGATCGCCTGGCCACGAGAATGATAATTAAACTCTCTGGAAGTCATTTTCAAGCATTAGACAAACTTCACTTCCGGCGTATTTACGAGCATGATATTTCATTCGCAGCAGCTCTTCGCACTCCCTTGTTTTTAGCGCTGTGTTTTACAACCCCGTTCATTTACTATTTTTACATCAACATGACATTAAAGCATTATGAACGCAAATACAATTATGAATACATTTCATGGTAAAATACCCTTTCAAATAATGTACTTGATGAAATAGGTGGATTATGAAACACACTTACGAGCGACTTGACCCAAGGGTCATTTTGATCATGCTGTGTCAATAATTTTATTATATGGCATTTAGAACAAAATCGATTTTCTAACACCTTTCAATATGAATACTAAATGAAAAAGTAAAGGAAATTTCGAAACGGCGGCCAGTGACAAAACTCTGAAAAATATTGTCTTTCATATTTCATATTGAAACTGTAAATACTAAAAATTAACAATAAACAATAATTTTTTCAAAGAACTTCCGAGTTTCAAACTTCAATAAAAAGGGTTTGTTTCAAGTGGTATAAATGACAAAGCTGGATGTTTATTAATTTTAATGCAATATGTCATACTAGTTTGAAAAACACGTTGAAAGTTTTCAGCAATGTTATTTGTCTCATTCTTCAACTTACAACTAATCAGCTATTCCATGACCATAAATAGATCTCCTCTTCCTTAATAAGTTCGTTTAGCTTTCTTTTCTCCTCTGTTAATTCCGTTCTGGACTTTTTACTTGCTGTCGACGACAGTGCAGCTGTACCTTTGTAAAACGCTTTCAATCAAAACTAATTCAAATATCAAAAATTCATTTCAGAGGGAATGTTCTAGTTATTTCAAGGATTTCAAAAACTCAAGAATGAAAATCGATTGTTCAAATCAAGTTTACCGAAAAAGTCCTATTAGAACAAAAACAAAAATTAAATATGAAAAAATGTTATTTAACATTGAGTTTCTATTGAACTCTCAAATTCTATTATCAATTGAGTGTTTATATTGAACAATTCAGAGTTTTTTCTGTACCGCTCAATAATAAAAAAATTCTGGAGAAAAACAATTATTTCTTTCCTACCGTAGAAATACTGTTTGGAAATATTTTAACACAACGTTCTTTTTCATCCAATTTTTTTTTGATAAAAATAAATAGATAAATAGGAGTTTAAAGTGTACGCTAGAGCTTTGCACAACTTGAAAGCGCATTTTTCTTAAAAAAAAGAATAAAAAACAACAAAGTTAAAAATTCTTTCAAACTATCTCTCAAACAATTATTTGTATACGCATGATGAAACACAAACACTAATTGTATAAGGTCGCGGTTGTTATTTTTTGCATTGCTATTGGCTAACTTTTCACACACGCGATTTTTTTCGCAAAAGGTGCCACATCACTTTGTCTGATGTGCGGTACAACTGATTCTATTTGTTTTGCTAGTGATACTGCAATGCAACTTCTCGCTGTTGTCGTGTTTGTTACTTGCAGCAGTTTGGCACAATAACAAATAGTTTGGTTTTTTACGAAAACGTAAAACTTATTACAAGCTATTTCGGTATAACTTGGTACCGAGGTTCCGAGTGCAGTTGACAATGATGTAAAAAAATTGAAATATCTTAAAAATATGCGAGTGATTCGCTTTTGTACATTGAAATGATGGTTTATCTGTTTTTTGATTTATTGCTAAAAACTAATAAAAAAATCAAAGTTTCACTCATGGTCTACATTTTTTATAAGTTATCATTTGTTTTGGTGCATTCGGATGTTTCAATTAAAAAATTATTTCGTACCAAATTTAAACGGATTGTTTGGTGCCAGAAAAAGTGAGTTGTTAACGACATTTAATTACATTCTCGATATCGCTGTGAATATATATAGTTAGAGAAATTATCGAAGTTACAGATTTTTTTTTTTTGGGGAACAAAGAATTATACCGAATCCGAACGAAACATTCAGTTGCAGCTATCTAATATATTTCATGCCTGCGGTTTCTATATTCATTAGTAACCAAAAACCAATGTCTGACAGGGTTTCATAAAGTACAAAAAATCAAGCAAACATTCAATATTATTGTTCAGTTTATTACTGCGATAACATTCCATTTTATGAATGAAGTTTTTAATGGATTGAAATTTAACTAGTATTAATGAAATTCCATCGCAGCGAGACAACTGAAGGCCGATTTTCATTTTTTCAAGAAAAAAATTACTGGAGCAACTGCAGCAGTGTATACAATAAAACATGCAGAGTATACAATAAAATTACACAAAATATAACTTGCAAGTTGAAACAATTATTTTATTTCTTTTAACAGGCTTCCCACGCTATTCATACAATAATAAATCTTTAAAGAAAAAGTGATTCAAAGTAAAAAAAAGTGATTCGTCTTGTTGTGTCCAGTTTATAGATGTTCCCAAAAAAAAATTCTGCAATCATGTTCACAGTTATCTTTTCATACCGACAGTAAGATTAATTAAGAATCAAGCTGGGATTTTGCATGTAGGTTTGGCACACTGAAAACATTATTCCCACCAATTTTTAGCCACACTAAGACAAAATAGCTGTGATGAAAAATTAACTCAATTATGTTTTGTATCTGTCTGCATGACCAGTTTATATACAAATCTAATTAATTTCACATATATTGGATTGAAAAGAGTAATTTATGAATTCCAGTACTTGATTTATGACTCTAATAAGGCATAGAATGTAGTTGTCGTCATTATAAAATATTTGAGATTCCACAAACTTTTCAAGCCACATACAATATAGCATGAGATTCATCAACCCTTAAGTTACGTTTTACCTTATTACGGTACAACAGAAATAATCATCATGATGTTTATCATTTATATTGTAATATTAGCTGTATTGCGATATTAACTAAACAAACCACAACAATTTCAACACAATTTTCAATTTTGAGCAAAGTATCGTTCATAGTTAGTAAATGATATTTTCGGCACATCTATTATACATGGAAGAGCAAGTGGGTAAACATTGTGCATTCACGCAAAATTGCGGTGTACGAGCAAGAAAGTACAAGTTTTTCGCGAGACTGCCCGGGGTTCTGTAAGTGAATTCGCGAACGGACTTGAAACACTTCTAACGTACTCCGACCGCGGCGCAAGAGTAGATGAGGTCAGGCAATGTATAAAGTGTGGGTTGCGTTTTGGAACAAACTACTTCGTGACCGTCCTGTTGATGGTGGGGTGACGCTACTCTAGACCAGGCACACACAGAAACTACATCGAGAGAGGGAAACAGAAGCTAGTATCTACCAGGGAATGACACGGACAGAGTGTGGCAATTTCGTGCAATATACTCGGCATACCGGGCGTTCGAGGAATGTGGCTCAACATTTTCCAAGTGCCGTGGCCCTTTGTTTTGCGGATATTCTGTTCTCGCCGAACAAACATATTTCATTTTATTACATTTGCAAAAACACGACTTTGCAATTGATTTTTGTTTGTAAAATTTCTAACGACAAAGGCGTTTACGAAACCCAAAATTTCTCTGACATGTCTTGAATTTTCTCATTTCTTTGTTTTTTTTTGTTTTTTTTTTTTTATTTTTATTTTAATTTTACACAAAATTTTTATGAAAATAGTTATGAAAAATTGTATAAATACTGTGTAAATATTTACACAAAGCTACCTATAATCATGGAATTATATAAATTTTATTCATTTTAATTTTATAAAAAATGATCCTTTTACGATTTTTGAACAAAAGCTGGTTTTCAGGGTATGAAAAAATAAATTCGTAAACATCAGGTCGGTTCTTCAATTTAGCATATCGTTTGCAATCTCTAAAGCTGTTGCCATACAATATTCGGTTGAAAATTTCGTTAAAGCTGAGATAAAAAATATTGAACAAGTTTGAAATTTCGTTTCGAAGTTTTAATCTGTTGTATTGTTAACTAAGATTCAAAGATAATTAAATTAATAAATGAAAACTACAATGGACAATATGGAAATGAGAGAAAATCAATTGAATTCATACGTGAAGTGCGCGTTGTTACAACGCTTTTATCCCACGCATACGCTCATACACGTTTAGGATCGTAATCTGCATCGTCTCTCCTTGTACATACTAAGTGACTTAATAAATAGAAACTTGTGTTAGATATATACGTGATTATAGGAGTGTTATATTGTAGCGTGACTTTTGCTTTTAGTAGTAGGTATGCTTTCCGCTGAACAGAGCTTGCCAATGAACGCCGTTGAACAGTTTGAAACATTTACATTAAATATTCGGACATGTTCGAATTGATGCAAAAGTTTCATCAGATTAAAATCCGAAATTTAAAATGTTTAAATTGTTTAAAATAATCGCATTCACATTTATTTAATAACAAACGTAATATGGGATAATGAGAAAATTCGTTAAGTATAATCAAATATAAAAAATTGAATTATTTTATATATTTTTTGATGTGTTTTAATTGAATATAAAAATTTAGTTGCATCCATGTTCCAATGGAAAGTTAAATTCACGTGAAGAAATATTAACGATACTTGAGAATTGTCCATACAACACGCATTGTCACTGAGATTTCCAGATGAACAGAGTAGTAATCGGAAGCTACGAGGGAAGCAGCCTCGGAATGTGGAAGAAGTGTTCAAAATGAATCCAAAACTAGCAGTATTGTATACGGAAATGCAGATTTGATAATATTATTACAACAATTATCTCTTGACTTTACTGGTGAAAGGATTGTCGGAATCTCAGAAACTCCGCGTACAAATAACTGTTGGTTGGTAATAATTGAATTTCCTAGTAACGCTTACATTAGCATATATTCGCCCTCGTGCATGCAGATCATATGAATATTTTAACGGAAATAGTAATCTAATCACACACGTTTGGAGCGATGATTATTGTGCTTAGTGTCGCAGCCTGTTTCTCTGACTACGATACGAAAATAATTCGATGCTTTTTGGAACAAACCAATGCTGTGTCAATGTCTCTTCAATCAGCTCGTGGTTTTGCTGATAGGATTCCAAAAGATCAAGTGTATTTGCTTCAATGTCAAAAACTGCATCACCTCAATACTTGCTCACGTCAAATCTAAATCTCATTTTTTTTCCTAATTTACCTGCAACAGATTATATTGTTATACAATTTTTAGCATTCTGGGTTTTTGAAAAAGAAAAAAAAACGACAAGAAAATAAACGAAACAAGAAAATAAAATGGGTATATTTCTAAGATAAAAAAATTCTTCTTTTATTCGTTTTGCCGGAAACGATAATGGGCTTTTTTATCGTAAGTGTTCACCATCCATATTGTTGGCTCAGATAACTGAACACTTTGAAAATGAAACAACATTGGAGACATAGCGTTAAGTATGCAGAGTTGTCTTCTATCTTGCAAGCTCCTCGGCTAAATAAATGTTGCGTTGTAACAAACTGTACAGCATAATAGTTAATGAGTTTATACAGTTTTATACATGATTCAGTGTGCAGATTATAAATTGAGATTATACATCATACATTTTGTATACGACGATTTATTTATATAAAAGCTTGAAGATATTTAATTTTAATTACTACACGTAAATTTTTTCCAAATATGGAAAGGTCTAGGCAAAGGTGGACTGTATTTTTTATATTTCTTTAACTGCATAAACATTATTTCAAATATTTGAAAGTACACATGTACAATGGGGTAAACATACTTCTGTGTTGCAAAATTGTTTGAGCCAAAACACCTAGTTGTGATTGGTGTTCCTAAAGGTTATAAGAAAATTGTTTGCTGAGGCTTAACGTTAGCAGCCCTTTTGATACGGCAAACTTTCGTCGTACTTAATAATATAGCGGATAAAACGATCCAGCCTAAGAAAAGTACAACGAGCGTCGACAAATTCAAGTGCTGAAGTATGTCACGAGTCTGAGAAGTAAGCGATTTTATGATACCCCGAGCTCATTCAAAAAGAATAAACGTGACCTTTCGCTCAAGCAACGTGTATTTTTATGGGACTATGTATTGAGTGTAGGTTCATTTCAACGTTGCATTCAATTTCGTGTAACTGTAACGCTTATTGGTTCCGCAAGTGCGACAAGGTTGAGCAAACGGAATTGACAATTGTCAACACCACTTTTCGTACCACAAATAACAAGCTCCTCATCGGGATCTTTGTTGTTGTTTTTTAGAACTGGTTCCAACTTTTTTAAATATTAGACACGTGTGATTCAACGAGTGAAATCAATATACGATCACAATAAGATGATATAAATATTATTACGTATGCTAATTGCGGTTGTGTACGAAATAAAATGATTTTTTACTATTGCACCACTAATTGTCAGTTATCGGTAAAGGAAGTGAGCAATATGATTGTAATGCCTTTCATCCGCAGCTTTGTTTTAACCCGAGAAAAGCGACGCAAGATTAAGGAAAACAGTCTGACAGGAGATGCAATTTACCGACTTTGTGCTTGATTACGTCCAATTTGTTCTGAATTTGTCATGCATTTACAACAATATAGTTATTGCTACAGCTTTTGCCATAATCAATTAGCGAAAGAATTAATTATTTACTGACAGAAGAACATTGTTTCGAAATTTAATCGATAACTTATTGATGTCTCATTATTGGCAATTAACTATTACGCTGAATTATTATTATTTATTGGTCGAATATTAATAATCAATAAAATTGATATATGAAAGTATAAGCATTATTTAGCGTAAAAATTTCAACTGAATTCGCCACTTTTAACGGCTACTTATCGATTTAGCGGTGAATTTAATAGTGGGTAAAAAAAGTAAAGCAATGATTTTTTTTTTCAAACGACAATTCTCTGAAGTCGGGATAAGTAATTTTGTACGTTCTTTTCACACAAGGAATGCAAATTCGGCAATAAAGAAAGTCGCTTGATGGTTGTTTTAGCATTAAATGCGTTTTATTGAGTCTGTATGGCTGTATAATACACTGCGTTATTAAACGGGAAAACGTTCTGCATTTTTATTTATATGCTAAGAGAATAATACGACATCAAAAATGAATTGGTTATGAAATAGGATTTTATATATTTTATACGACTAAAGTATACGCTAGCCGTCCTGTAGCAAGTCAACATTTTTTATTTGGATAACACTTTTTATCGAACATTAAGGGAGTCACTTCCTAGTAATTGTCATTGGATTAGTATTCTGAATGTTTAATTTATTTATTTTTCAATAACAATTACATCGATTTGTATATTTATATTTATTTAATTTTGGTTTATTTACTTATATATATTTCTGTATATTTTTATAATCGGCCAAGCTATAGCTTGCCACAGGTGCGATAAATTGAAATAATAATAAATATTTTATATAAAATATGATCTTTGTGTAGAATCCTACCGCTTGTTAAGGCAAGAATGCAAAGAAATGAGTTCATCCCATTAAGGAATAAACAAACAACATTTGTTATAAAACGAAAATATGCGATTTTCGTATTTGCACTATTATTATTTTAGGTAATTTAATTGCACGAGAATTGAAAAACTTATGGCAAGTATTTATGAAGCTTTCTTAACATACTTGGAGTAGTTAGAAACGCTTTCACCAAATATTTACGCCAGATAGCCAAAGTGATGGTAGTACCGAGTGTTTGCTAGTTATTGTATAAAAACCAGGTATCGAAGCTTTGAATGTTTCGTAATTAATTTTTCGTGCTTCTTTATAAATAAATCTGCGCAATTCTATGAGTCGGTGCAATTCTATGAAAGTTTTTCAAAAAACTTTTTAACTAGATTGCAGATGAGAAATCTGTTTGTGTGGAAAGTCCAGGAGAATAATATTTTAATAAGAACACAAAAATTAAAAATGAATGGTTTTGTATATTAAACGAAATATTTTTTTCAAGAACTTTGACAATGACGGTCCGCAGATGTTTCATGCTGATTTCAATGCAACTCGATTCGAATAGATTTCATTCTTTGAAATAAATATGCCAACTTGGACAAGAATACATGTTAGTATAAAAAGAACTTCCAGAAGTTTTAATTTTAATTACTCACAACCAAGACGTTTCTCGACGTATTGTGTTTATTTTATCAATGGATTTTTTCAGAATATTCCTCAGAAAATAGAAATTAAAACTTTTGTTTGTTTCGAAAAAAGTTCTTAATTGATTTCAAGTTTTGATTGTCATTTTTCAAGAAAAGTAAGAAATGAGCAAAACTAACCGAATTAGCATTTGTAAAAAAAGTAACAGAAGCTAATTAACGAAAACAGGAAATCTAGTATAATGATGTTTTTAGTTATGCATAAGGGAGAGCATTGCCTTAATCCTAATTGCAATCAAGAAGTGATGCAACAACAGCTTGTGATTATGAGACGAATAAAGTTACAAAAAGCTAAGATGAAACTACGTTTCTAGAAAACTACGCCTGACCATTGAATATCTCAATCTTTTTTAAGTCATGCTAAACACCAAATAGTAAAGCAGTCATTTAGAAGTTTAAAAAGTTTCAAACATACAAGTAATAAATGTCATATGTGTTTAAATTTCGTGCTCCATCTTTCTGATGAATTGAAAACAAACTTTATTCAAACAAATTTTTATTTATGACTTCTTTTTTAATTTCCAGGTCTAATATTATTAAGTTTTATTCATTCAAAGTGAATTATCATTATTAATTTTATTGATTTCGTTTTATCAATTGGTAACTTTTTATTTTTCTCGAAGATTAATTTAAATTCTTTTATTTAGAATTTATCGGTATGTTGAATAATCAATTTATTGAATAAAGAAAGGGATAGAGATATGGTTTATAGTTAACACATTCCCGCAACAAAATAGTTCGTTGAATCAGTGATTCGAGTTTGTAGTTGCGGCTCATCCAATAGTTTTCTAATTTAATTGCACGTTACTAATGATCGTTCTCTGGAGAGCATTTACTTCCTCCGCAACTAAATATCAATTAAAATGCAAGTGGATCGATGCAATTCAATTCTTCAGCTAATGACTCGTTTGGAAATGTGGTGTCGAAAAGTATTGAGCATATCATGTGCACCAATCGCGTTCGTATATTTTACTGTAGCAGTACATTTTACTAGACTCTATATTCAATTCATTGTATGTCTTGATAAAAATGCTTACCGCGCAAAATATTAACACATTATTTTCAAATTTCTATGAGTAACATAAAACTTTAGCGGATTCGTTGAATACAACGTCAAAAACTGGATGGATGAATACGTATAATTTTTTAACGTATAAATGAAAGTCGATATATACATTAATTTAACGAAAATTAGTGAAACGAATCATTGAAAGCCTTTTGAATTATATTTTGAATCGTCTTTTTAAATGCAAAGCAGACATGCGTGAAAATAAAAGTCACAAAATGCATCACATTGTTTGAGGTGTCACATTTTCCCCATGAACGATAACATTTGCACAATTCTCATTTCAGAATTTGACGTGTGAATATTTCGCGTGAGAATGATTCACTTATGTTTTCACAGAAAACTATCAAACATCGTTGTATTCAACAAAAAGTTAAATATTGAATACACGGCACGAGAAAAAAAGAAACAAAACAGTCGTCACTGCTTGTACGAGAATTTCAAACAATAGTCGCATGTGTTATGACAATTTTATCATACAAATAACTAAAAAGTAACGTTTCAATTGTCTTTGGCAAAAGAGTTAAGTTTAGCGTTTCCACATTACATTTTCTTTTCTCAATATTTTAACGTTAATCTTTATTTAAAAATTACGAAGAAATATAAACCGAGTTTTTTCCTTTATTATAATCCATGACTTTCTTTTTTTCGGTCTTCCTGACTTTATTTCTAGAAGGCAACGAAAATACAGCACTGCAGAACATAGCTTGAGAAATAAGATATTTCACATTAAATCGTGTATACACTGAAGCAACGATGCGTTAGGTCTGCAATTAATTTTCGGAGTGCGATTACGACACAAATTCACAAAGATATTACGCTGCAAAGTAAAACAATTTTATATATAATGAAATTAATTCAAGTATATTTGATTGACACGTTTTTGCAATTTAATTATTCGCAAATTGTTATTTGCTGGTATTGTGGTGTTTTAAATTATATCAAGACCTGACAGATAGCATTGTATTCAATACAGAATATGAAAATATATATGTGTTTATAAGCTTTTGCTTATTAGCTGTTCATTATCGTGAATCATCTATACATTGACAAAAAAAACAATGAGAAAAATTGAACCATATAATATAACATAATTTTATTTTTCTCTCGTAATTACATCATTTTTTTTTTATAAACAAAACGACATTATTTGATCTTTTTGAGATTAAATTTGTCATGACCTGAGGTTTCCATAATAATCAGTGTATTTTAGGTGAGAATCAATTAATCCGGACGCGTTGAAAATACACTTTGTATATATAGGGGTAGTGCTGGTCATTTTGGCACGAAATTAAAAAGTTAAGGTTTGAATGTCTCTATTTTTCAGAATAATTTTACTGTTTTTTCCAGTGAAATTATTATTTTGTGTTGATATCTTTAAGGGGAGGGCTCAAGCCTTGTGAAACCATCTTCAAAACGAATTCAGTTTGTGAGCCAATATTTGATAATTTTTTACAACAAAATACATATCAACAGATTCTTTGTTATGATAAGAATCTGCTGATATGTTTTTTCTACATATATAAGGAATAGTTTCTCCAACAAAAATATAGCAAAATGGTGCTAAATTAATTGCTTTTATTTACAATTAATGCAGGTAAATACAAACATCAATAAAAAATAAATTGATACATGTTTTGAATCGAACTATTTTTCAAATGATTATTTATTAGATGAATAACAAATAAGGTTCTGTTCATATGTATAAATATTTTGTATGTACAATCATCATAATTTGCGCAACGACCCACGCTGCCCCTATTTCAAACGAAAATCATATATCTTACTTGGCCGGGTACATTGTCGTGTCTCCTGATAAAATTATAATGACAAAGTAATATTTGATCGCTATCAAATATAAAACACCAAGAATTATTTATATGAGCTGTAACAGTATGCATCATATTGGATGGAACTATTGGAAAATTAAGAAAATAATAAAAAATTTAAAAAATGATAAAAATAAAATAATATCCAATAAAAATGCAAAGTTTAAAGTGTAAAGGTTCCTTTTTTTCATGACTCGCTCGTATAACACAACTTTTTAATTTGTATTTCATTCCACTTACTCTTCGGAGTTAGGAAACTATATTTCACTCATTTTCATTTTTCGGAACTTCACGTCTATTATAGATTTCACAACGCAAAAGAAAGAGAGCAAGCTGCGCAATGCGCACGTCGAGAATTTTCTCTGTAAGATAGCTCATCGTGTCGGAATTGACAACAAATTAAACTTCTTCCAATAAGAAAGAAATTTAATTAAATTAAGTAATGTCAGTTAAGCATGTTCATTTCCTGAAACTAAAATATTCAGGATTACTGCCGGATTAGTTTCTTTTCAATTTTTGACAATTACAATTCTCTTTCATTGCATTCAA
>JAPYZS010001912.1:0-11865 GCA_030522925.1 Trissolcus japonicus | reverse complement strand
GGAGATCATATCGTTCGATGTTTGTGATGGTAGGCTCGTCTTGGGGCTGTTGAGGTCCTATTTCAATAACAATAGCTCTGTGGTCGCTCGTGGTCCAGTAGTATTTGACGGACCACTTTCTTGTCCACGGGAGCATCTGTCGAGTTACCAGGGTAACGTCCATGTAAGACGAACTCTTATGGTTCTCAAACGTAGCCAGAGTACCTGGTACGTTCAAGACTGACAGATCGTAAATCACGTTAGTCAATAAGGATCAGTATGTCTATGTTTTTTATATTTATGCATAGACATACTGATCCTTATTGTCTAACGTGATTAAGTAAATTAAAGGTTAAATTTAATTTAAATTTTTCTTAGATGAATATATAGGACTTAATTTTATGAAATTTTGTAAAAGTTCTGAAGAAAACAATACGTTGCCTCTTTGGCAATGATTTTATTTCTTTTTTTGAAAATGATTTTATGCGTATATTAACAGAATGAAAAACCGTTTTTAGTAGTTTGGAGAATTTGAAAACACACATTCTGACACTAGTAACAATAAAATCTCATAGGAAATAAGAATTAGAGGGAAACAACACCTTGCCTCGTTTAATTTTTACCTTCGTAAGGTATTTTTGTCGCGATAGAATTGTTGAATTTGTTTTATGCAACTTTTTATTTGTTTAATGTTAAAATTTAATGTTAAAATCACTTTTCAGAAATTTGGTGAAAGTTCTGAAGTAAGACTGACTTGCCTCTTTGGCAATGATATAATTTCTCATTTTGAAAATGATTTTATGTATGAAATTAATGAAGCTGAAACATGATCGGCGAAGACTATAGCATTAGAGAATTAAAGAGTCCATGAAAAATATAAACAAATCTATTGACGGAAATAAAGGCTTGCGTAATCATGCACCAAAACACGAACATGAAAAAATACGAAAATAAATTTATATTTTTCAACTATTAACCCTCTGCTGGTATCGTTGTTATTATTATCTCTTTTTTTTTCTTCAGAAAATGGTCACTTGTTCATATTTATCTTATAAGGACAAAGCTTATGGTTATACGAATGGTGGGTTAATTAACCACAAGTTACGAAACGTTTTCAATTGAGAGCTTGTTGGAGGCATCACAGGAATAACGACACTCGGAAAATCTTTGTATACAGGTGTTATTACTGTTTGAGACAACTCTCGACAACATTCTCAATATATAGAATTATTCCGTTTTATTACTTCTTTAAGAAAAATAAATATAATGAAATTTAGAACAAAATTTTTACTGCATTATCGATGTTCACCATAAACATCATTATTGAATTATTGTGTTATGTGATGCCTAAATCACGTTATAATTCAAAACGAACTTTAAAAAATTTAAATCAAATTGAGCATAATGAGACTTTTGGTTCAAAATTTTATTGAGAAACAATCAACAATTTCTATTATTATTTATTGTAATATAATTACAATTCTCTTTTAAAAAAGTATAAATATCATAATTAAAATGATAATTTTAATGAAGAAAATATTTATTTAATGATATATTATGGTTAAAAAAGAAGGGTCCAGAAATCATTTATTTTTAACCACAATTCATGAACAATTATCGATGATATTACATCATACAAATGGTTGGCATCTGAGTGTCTTTTGATACAAGAGATAATCAGGCCATTCGCATACACGAATTTTTGGGCCGTAAACACAGAATGACTGGAAAAGTGTATTAGAATGATCTCATAACGCACATTGATGAGCAGGTGACCAAACGCTATGATGTTAGAAAGACCCAAATTTCGTACGCTGTTTTTACAAAAGTGTTAAATTATCAAATGATTTTCCTGGAAACTTCCTACTTGGTCAGACCCTCTATGCCCAGCATGCTAAAAAATTTAGATAAATAGAGTGCTCGTCCAGTCAAATCAGTCTTTCCTCCCGGTTGACCCGGTAGACTTATTTCTTGAATCTGTTGTCCTCAAATTGTTCAACAGCAAGAGAATTTGTCCGATTGTTCCCAAATAGTTCAGCGGCAAATATACCAGAGTTCTCATCCAAGAGCCAGTTCTTGCTCAGAGACTCTGTTTAAAGTGTAACAAAATAAGTGATTCGCAGTATCCAGAATCCGATCTTAACCAAGAGTCAATCCGTGCTCAAAAATTACGTTGAATAAATACCAGTAAACTCAAGTTAAATCTCAAACAAGTAAGAAATCGTGGCTAGAAGAGTTTAGTCCAGAATCCAAAGGTTTTACGTAAGCATTAATTACTCAGTTATCATATTTTATAATATATACTTGTCACATCAACCTGGTTCTAAGTTAATTATGTTGTTTAAAATACCACAAAAATAATGTCTGTTCAGTTTAATAAAATAAACATTGTTAAACCAATCGACTGTTTCTTTGAGTGCCAACTCTATAATTTGAATTGCTTGTGTTATTCGAATATAACCTCAAAACCGTCTGTTATTTCTCCGGACGTAATAATTGATTGACAAATTTTTTACACATTTTTTGAACAAGAATATTATAAATCATCCTAAGTTAAGCTAGAAAGTTGACAAAAAGAAAAAAGGTAGATCAAGGAAATAATGAAATGAAAGTTGACATGGTCGGAAAAAACGAGCAATATTTTGAGGAACAATTCGCGAACATAACGATGTTATTGAAAAATCTGCTAGGAGAGAAAGTGAAGAATGAAGACGAGAAATCGTTTCATTGAAAAAAGAAATTATAGATTCAAAAAAGTGACAGATTCAGAATAAAAATCTTTGATCTGATTTTATGAACAAAGCAATCGTAAAAACAAAAGCAATGCATATGAAGTTAACTTTATTCAGAAATTGAAATAAACGAAATGACAAAAAATAAAAATGATAAGTAATAATCAAGTGCAATAATTGTAAAAACCAAAATTGGATCTAAGAAATCTACTAAAAACAAACAAATCGAATAACATTAATTATGTTCAATATTTTCATCCGGATGCATTACATAGTAATTACGCCTGGGCACGCGTGTTTTAACAGTATTTCAAATATATTCTTAAGGCAAAAAATGGTTCATCAAAAAATGGTCACAACTTAGCAACCGTGTATCAAACTATCTTCATTAAGTATCTGTTGACTGCGTCAACAGCAGTATTTCTAAAACTGAATCAAGGTTACGACTAAAAATGGGAAAAGTCATAAGCATCACAAGAAAAGGGAGGGAGGAGCGCCCAGAAAGTAAGACGCACCGCTCGCGCAGCTGATTTTGCAGCAGATCTTGTAGTTCCCATAGTGTCTCATATGAGAGATATAGACAAAAGACAACCCCGCTCTCACCACACCCTCTTCGAAGATTTTCTTCAGTATAAGCAACACTGTAATGTAGTGGAATTCTCGGAGAGCGATCATGAGCATCATTACAAAAGAGATCCATCTTTAAGTGACTCGTCATGTCACAACATGACAGATGTTCTCCAGAACCAGGGCTTTGAACCAGGTCCTTGCATTTCAAATAAACAAAACGGGGACATAACCGACTGTTTTCATCTGCTTTTGTACGTGTTTCAGATTCGAAGCCACCAAAACCTACAATTTGCAGTGTAGGGACAGTCGAAAAAGGTACTGGGGAAAATTCAGATCCTTAAAAAACAACAACTTCCAAACAACCCAGGTAACCTCACAATCACAGAAAAGTGCCAAGGGTTTGATTCATCTTCGACGAATCACAAAACACCATCAGTACAATCGGTATAGGGGCCATTGTAATCGTAACACCTTCAGATGAGCAATTCTTATCTTCTTTTTTTCTTACGGAAAAATCGTCGGGAGCAATTATCCTAAATCTCAGAGAGCTGAACAAATTTATAGTATATTATAGTCTTTCTTAACTTGCCTGACTGACTATCCCAAGGTAAAGTTCAAGCTTGAAAACATGATTAACTAATTTGTCGGGTGGTGTCCTGGGCTATTCTAGCCCTCCTCCTTCAGTTGTCGTTCATTCTTCGTTGCGCTCGTTCCTCCTCCCTGAGGCGTCGCATTATCCGAGAGGCGAAGGTTGCGATCGCATTCCACCCTGCTCGCGTCGCCAACATCTGAGGGACGGTGTTCTCCGGTGTTAGTCGCCAGGGAAGACAGGCTAGCAATTCTTCTCGCTCCAAGGAGAATCGCGGACAGTTAAACACCGCGTGTTCAACATCTTCTTGCCCTGGGCAAGCTGGACATGTTGGGTCGTCGTCGAGCTTGAATCGGTGCAGGTACGCTCTAAAGCAACCATGCCCCGCCAGCAACTGCGTCAAGTGAAAGTCTACGTCTCCATGAGCACGCGATGTCCATTTGCCGATTTGTGGTATGAAACGATTGGTCCACCGGCCGTTCGGAGACGCGTCCCATCGGTTTTGCCACTCTTTCAACGACGCGGCCTTCTTCCCCACCAGCACGGTACGCATTTCGACTCTCGAGTTTTGTCGACCTCTGCCATACATGCACCGGCGCTCGTCCGCCAGGATTTCGAGTGGTGTCATACTGGCTACGACGCACACGACGTCATACGATACCGTGCGAAAAGCACAGATCACCCTCAACGTGCTTCGCCGGTAGACGGAGATGGTCCTCCTCGCATAGGCCTTTGTCGCCATGGCGCATGCCCAGATGGGTGCGGCATAAAGCACGGTCGAGCTCACCATGCTCGCCAGGAGCTGTGGCCTGCTTTGCCTGGGGCCGCCGGTGTTCGGCATAATGCGCGATAAGGCCGAAGTCACGTCATGCGCCTTTTCGCTGATGACGCGAAGGTGTTCGTCGTAACGAAGTCGTGCGTCGATCCACACACCAAGGTAACGGAGGTGTGTTGTGGACTGGATTTAATGTCTTCCAACGGTGAGGGTGATGGTCTCCCTTTGCTTCCTGCTTGTAATCAGCACTGCCTCTGTCTTATGTTCAGCTAGAACCAGCCCAACCGAAGACAGCCATGTACGAATAATCGCGATGGAACTATTGGCTACCAATGGAACGTCCTCCAAATTCTTGTCCACGACGACCAGCGCCACATCATCAGCGAAGCCAATGGTCTCCGCGCCTCGACCGAGAACCGAGCCTTGCGGAACACCACCTGTTACTTCGTAGCTCCTTGGACCGTCGTCCATGTGGTATACCAGGACCCTATCTTTGAAGTAATCTCGGATGATTGCCCTGATACTTCCAGAAGGTGCATTCAAAATGCAGCTCCACCTCGCTGAGTTAAAGGCGTTCTTGATATCCAGGGTCACGACGGCGCAGTACTTCTTCGTGACTCTTCTCCAGCGTGCTCCTGAAATAGCATCTGTCGCAGTGCTCACAACTCTGCTAATTGCATTCACCGTTGAGCGTGCCTTCTGAAAACCGAATTGATTATTAGAGAGGCCGCTGTTCTCCTCGACGAAGGTCTGTAGTCTGTTGCAAACGATGCGCTCCAGAATCTTACCTGCCGTGTCTAGCAAGCAAATCGGACGGTAGGAAGACGGGTCATTCGGTGGTTTCTTGCCTTTGGGCAAGAGCACGAGCCGTTGTCGTTTCCAACAACGATGAAAGGAGCCTACCTAAAGGAGCACGACGTCCCGGGTGTGTGTGTGTGTGTGTTGCTCGCTAGCTTCTGTCATTTATTTTTATTTTATGTTAATATATATTTTCGTTCCAACAAATTCAGAGTCATTGTCTCTTATATTTATTTTTGTGACGAAAAGGATTTAATCTCCATTCCATTCTCTAACTTCTTAACTTAAAATTTTAAAATACAAAATTTTTATCTCCCTGGCATTAGCAAAACTGTCTTAAAAAAATGTCAACATGTAAAAATTCTCACCTCGAATCTTTTTTCTTAACTCAAATTTTTTTGTGTGCTGAAGGCCTTATTGGATGTGCCAGACCTTTTTCTGAAAGTTGGAAACACATCAATAAGAACTGTCAATAGACTGAACGATCTAGGTCAGTTGAAGTAATGGAGTGGTAATCTCTCTCAGCTCTTCGAAGAGAAGCTGGCAGCCTTGAAAGACAAGCAGCAAGACAAAACCAGACAAGTCTCACCAGAGGAGCAACTTTTCAAAGTGCATCTTACCTCGAGAGAAGACGATGTAAAATCAATGCTGAACCGAAGCACGGTCTAATCTGGTTTACGGACGGCTCCAAGACGGGAGAAAGAGTGGGAATCAGATTCTGCAAACCATGAAGAGCGGACGACACCTCTGTCAGACTAGACGCATTCAATATTGTCTTTCAGGCAGAAGTGTTGGCAATTCGACTATGTATGAAAAGCCTTAGCAGAAAGAACGCGCCAGAAGAAACCGTATGGATTTGCACAGACGATCAAACGGCATTAAGAGCATCACCATGTGGTTCTGCCTCGTCAAGATTTGTCAAGAAAACATAGCAAGCCCGAAATGACCGGACAAAACACAATAGACTCAACCTTACATGGATTCCTGGGCACTGAGCAAAACCTGGAATGGTTGACCTGTGATGAGTGAAGAACAACGAAGATTCTACTGGGTGATGATATCTCTCTAATCGAGAGATCAAAAGAGCTGCTGAACCTCAACAGAGGAAATGTCAGGATAGTCAGACATTTTTTCGAGACACGAAAACCTAAATATAATCCAACACCTAATAGGAAAAGGAGACTCCTCAATATGTGAAAGGTTTAATGAAAATGTGGAGGAAACCTCAACCCACTTTTTATGCTTCTGCCCTGCCTTGATACAGCAGAAGAGAAAGTGGTTTGTTCCAGCGATTCTGGAACAAAAAGAATCACAAGAACTCAGCATTAACCCAATTCTGGGTTTCTGTCAAGTCCCGAGTCAAAATTTTAAGCTTCAGGGATTGTGTAACCTAATTAGTCGTTGTATGCTATTTGTCACTATGTTGGAAGATTAATATCGGCGTCATGACTGTCATGCATAATTCACGGTCAACTTGAGCCGGCAATATGCATTTAACGAGCGTGCAGTCTTGTCCGAACATCCGTGGCGAATGATTGCTAATACTCGCGCACCAATTATTATCTACTATATAAATTTAATGAGAATAAGATAAATAAAAATATATCATTTAGAAAACAACCCAACCATATCACCTCGAGTCAAAATTTCCAGCTTCGAATTAGAATTTGAAAAGATTCTAATTCTAATTTCTAACTCTTTTTGACCTCAAACTTGAGGCAATCTCAGCACTTTGAGATTAAAGAGACCACATTATTTGTTTTCAGCCTTGTCAGTCTCTCTTCAATATTTTCAAATTCTCTTCTCCCTCTCTTTTTATCTTTCTATACTCTTTCTTCTGAAAAGTCTTTTTGGGGACTTCTATTATTTTCTATTTGACTTCTTTTCAACCTCAAAAAATTTGCCAACATTTTGTTTATTAATTAACGTTAAAGTATGTTCAACTCGTTTTTTTTGCCGAGTCACAGAAATAAGTCGGCATAAATTTGAAAAATCAACACATTTCAATTTTTCTTAAAGTTTTATATAGACCAAAATAAAAATTTTTTTTTTTTTCAATTGAAAAAAAACTAAACTCACACAAATAGTTGCCAGATATACCCCAACAGTAGCTAACAACTACAGACAAGTTTTCGATATTTTTCAATCACATATATTCATCAGACACAGTTTCATATTTATAACAATTTACGCACTTAATCACACATAATCTTATTATATAAATTAAAGTACATAAGTTTTACAAAAAGGAAACCAAAGAGAATTAAAAGAAATCATATGACTCATGTTGAAAGAGCATGAAAATTGATGAAAACGAGATGTAATGACAAACATTACAAATAAAATACATTATTTAATCCAATAATTATTCAATATAATAAACAATGAATAGTTTTATTCAATTTCATAACTAGTAATATTAATTTATGTTTATAATTGAATTTTATTAAATACAAATTCAAAATAATACAATATATCACTTCTTGATTTTTTTTTAAATTTATTAATATTTGATTTGATTAAATTAAATATAATATAATTCATTATTTTAATAAACTTTAATCCAATATACTAATGTGATGATTATAAAAAAATTGATAATACTATTGAAAAAATCCAAAATGAATAAATTTTCATTACGAATTCCTACTCCCAAGCAGAAAAATACAGTCGTAACGATATTGGCACGGCGTTGGAGAAGTCGTATCGACGCTGTTTGACAACGTCGCACCAACATTGGGTGAGCGTTGGCTTGTGACGCAACGCCAAGGTTGTGTGCCAAAGTTGTTCCTACATTGTTTGCCAAAGTTGTCCCTACGTCGTTTACCGACATTCCCATTACATAGGATGCCTTTGTTATTGTTTTTTTGAATAATAAAAAAATATTTTTCATATTATTATATGAACAATTTTATATCATAGAAATTTATTGTAGTAGTGATATTTTATTGTTAAAAAAATTTTTTATAATTCTTTGTTGAAGAATTCTATTTTTCGTGCTTTCCACTCTTTTTTGTTTTTAAAACGAACTTGAAGTTGTTGATTTTTGGTACGCGAAGCTTAATGACAACAGCGTGCTTTGAAGGCTGTATGATTTAATTAGAAGAGATATACGATCGTATAAGTAAAATAAAACATCAAATAATTATCTAAAACAAAATTCATAAGTGGGTTAAAATTTTCTGTCATTACGTTGAAATCAAACCCTCGCCCCCCAAGTGATAGTCCGAGCCTCTGACCACTGCTCTATTCACTATGTTCAATTCAACCATTAAAACGAACCACTCACTTATCGACAATTTTATTTAGTTTAGAATTAAATAGGTTCTTAATATATTTAAAAGTATTACTTCTATGATAATAAATTTATATTATTTCAATTTATGATGTTTATAAAATATATTTTTTAATAGTCAAAATATTTATTAATTTTTTTTAAAATTTGATCCTATTTAATGGACTTTAAGATAAGTTAGTACATTATAACAATATTTATAATGAAAAAAAACTAAATATTAATATTTATGTCTCAACGTAATGTTAATTTTTATTTTCTATTAAAATTAATAAAAAACATAATGACTATGTCGTACGGGAATGTAACTTCTGCGTTGGACTTATGTTGTTCGCTGACGTTGAAAAACAACGTTCAGTTAATGTTGGTAGAACAACTGATACAACGTAGGTTCAACGTTGGCTCCATACGCAGTCTACCAAAAGTGGTTACAGGTTGGCCCATCATAGGCTGCCAACGTTAACTTGCCAACATTGATCCGACATTGTATACACAACCGATCCGACGTTGGTTCAACGTAGTTCAGTAACGTCGTCTGCTGACGTTGATCCAACGTGGGAACAATTGCAAAGTCGTCTTAACGTTGGCTGTTTCTGCCTGAGCTTGTATAATGTACCAAATAGAACACTTGAACAATTATTTATTAACACAAACATTTAGACAATGTTTAAAAGCTTTATTCAAATTACAATGAAACCTGTTATTTATGCTCCATATCGTTTGTTTCATATTAATGATATCTTAGTGATTGAGTTAAAAACTTTTTTGAAACGCTTTATAGAATTTATAACATTAAAATTTTGAAGAAAAGTAAAAGTAAGTTAAAAAGGACTCAAAAAAATATTCAAACATTCAGGATAAATAGTATTAAAAGACATTTAAATGATACCCAAGAAGTTGGAGAGGACACGTGGAAAATCATGAAATTTGACTGAGGTGGAAAAAAAGTCTAAAATAAGTTTCAAATAACATTTGAGAAGTCGAGTGGAGAATTGGTAATTTGAAACAAGACTGATGAGGCTAAGGTCTAACATTTCGACTCGGGGTAGTAGTCTGAGGATGCCACTGAATTTGACGTGGTTTACAGAATACAAAGGTCTTTTGACTAGGTGCTCATAACTGCCAATCTGTGAATGAGAGGTCACGATTGGTCATCGATCAGCCTCGACGAGACCTCGGTTGCTGCTTCACCCAGGAAAGTAAAAGCTTATATATATATATGTTTCGAAATACATAAATGTAGCATATATAGAGCATACATGTCTCATATACGTAGCATATATGGAGCCCTATACAAATTTATACTTGGGTAATTATACGATTGCACAGTATGGAAAATTATCAAATTTTTAAACATTGACATTTGTTGTTTAAAGTCAGAAGCAAAACAAATAATTCAGTTTATTATTTGAGACAAAGCACCAACAGTTTGAAGGAAGCCTTAAAAATTGTCGATGCTACTTCAAGAGGTTTGTGCAACAGGGAACCATTGGGTAGAAAACCCATTATAGCAGGAGGAGATTTTCATTAAATCTTACATTTAGTACAAAATGGTTCAAAATCAAAAATATCAAAAGAAAATTAAAAAATCCCCACTTGAGAAAAAATTTTTTAAGATTTTTACTTATGTGAATGTTTAAAATTTAATATAAGAGCAGAAGATAAGCTTTATCGCAAATTTTTAATATCTGTATTTAAAATAAAAATAAGCAGCTTCACTATACGAAATTGTTAAAAAGACAATTATGTATGTTCTGTTCTACAGAACTATAATAACCAGTCAGAGTGTAGAAATGAACTGAATAAATTAAGACATATTCAAAAGAAACTACAAAGTAAGGAACAAACATTACAACGTTAATTATCTAAATGATAAAAAATTAGATGATGGCTATAGATTAGAAACTCCAGTTAAATATTTTGATTCAATTAACTACCCTGGATTTCTTAAACATAAATTAAAATTAACTTGGAACTACAATAATATTACTATGGAATTTGAGTATCAAAGAAGGATGATGTAATGATTACAAACGATAGAGAATTCAAAAATATATATAATGAATATAAAATCAGAAATTATTACGAGGTCGGCCAGAGAAATAAACGTTTCCAAGCGTGTTGGCTAAAATACTTCGGCTGCCAAGTTAGAATTCGGAAGGTTGGGGGAATGATTCTCAGCCGACTACTTTCCTCAGTTTTCGTGGTTCCCTAGATGCTAAAGTAAAAACCAAAAAAGACTAAACAAGAAACATTTATTTTTTTGTCGATTCATTTGTTTATTCTGTGTTTGTTGATTTGTTTGATTATTTCATATTTGTTAGTTTATTTATAGTATTCATTCTTATAATTACTTGCTCTATTAACTTTTGCTTGTTTATTCATTTGTTCTTATATTTATTATTTGTTTATTATTTGTTATTTGTTCATACATTTATTATGTATTTGTGATAAAATTTTATTAAAATTGATAATTTTTTATAATTTTGTTTTTGTACTTGTTGTTTTGTACTTTGTTTTGTACAAGAATTGATATGTTAATTCATAAAACGTAATGCTCTTAATTAATGTGGCTTAAATTCAACAAAACGTCATGATATAATCAAATACAATGGAAGTGTAAATATGTCCTCGTTAGTTTTCTGTACATAATCCTACCATAAATCTTAATTTAAAAAAAAACTATATTACTAAAAATTGAAGAAAGGAATACTTCGAATAAGGCTTGAATTTGACAAAACGTCATGATATCAATTGAAATACAATGAAATTGTAAATATTTTTTCGCCACTAATCCTCATTTCGCATTAACCTCAATTAAAAATAAACTATATTACTAAAAATGGAAAAGAAAATCAACTATGAATTCCAAAATAAAATGTTGAAATTTAACAAAACTTTATGATATCCAAAAGCGATATGAGTTAATACTGGGTTGAACCATAGTAAAAATTGCAATTAAATACACGGAAAGAAATGATGCACTAATTTTTACTAGGATATCGAGGAATCTTGTGACAGGACTGCTTACTACATAATATTTCTGAAGAAAATGATGAAAAATACAATATAGACGTGAAAATTTCTTAGGCACATACGAAATTTTACTATCTGGATAACAATTTTT
>JAPYZS010001911.1:0-16394 GCA_030522925.1 Trissolcus japonicus | reverse complement strand
ACACTAACATCTTTGAGTGAGAAGTCTTTCTGAGTCAACGTGGACTCCGGTTAAGACGCGCTGTCTCCAAGACAGTGATAGCACAGGACCACCTGCCGTGAGGTGTGAAAAGATCAATTTTAATTATTTGAATTTACGCGGAGGTGATCGCAGCGCCACCTGGTGTCTTCTGTAGATGAGAATTGCAGCGCAGAGTGGCGTGGGGGTGGCCACTCTGCGTTGTATTGTTTGTTCATACAGGGTGTCCAAAAAGAATGGAAACGCTCAAATTTGAGCGAAATTTTATGAAAAAATGACAAAACCAAAAAACACGTATCAAATATTTTTTGAAGCTTTATCGATTGACACCATTTTCAACTCTCTACCCCCCACCCCGGGGGTGGGGGCAGCTTTGGAATCTTAAATAGGGACCCCCATTTTTTATTGCAGATTCAGATTCTACGCCTCAAAATACAAAAGTTTTGTATAAACCATTTTGCCCGATTCATGATAATTGTTCCTGTAATCGTAAAAATTACATTTTCTCTAATGTTCGGCGTCCCCATTGTATGAATGCTGCTCATAAGTTATGTATTAAAAGGAATTATGATCCTACTTATAAATCGACTTATATCTCAGCCCAAAAAAAACAAGAATGTTATTAATTATAAAAAAAACAGTCTATAGAAGTAGAGTAAAAGAATAATGTGTAAATGTAAAAAATTCGAAATAATTTTAGACAGTGATCGAATCCTTCGAAAAAAACCCTTCTCTGAAAATCTGATTCCGATTGGCATTCCGGAATGTTTTTATGCAAGTGTGTACCCGCAAAGAGTCGCAAACGACCTGGCTTATTTCGGAGTTTATGACAAAGACCCCGATTATTCGATAACAATCGAAGAAATTTTGCGCGCACTTGAAAGAATAAAACCTAGCAGGGCCCCTGGTGTAAATAAAATAAATATAGATTTTTATAAACAGTTACCGGACGTAGCTCACACCTATTTGAACTCACTGTTTAATGATGTTTCGGACTCGGAGAAAACACCTATAGCTTGGTCTGAATCACTGATAACTTCATTACATAAAAAAGGTGACCCTAATGATGTATACAATTATTGCGTTATCGCTTTATGCAACTGTGTGTCAAAAATTTCCACTCAAATTGTATGGTGAGTTTCAGAATGGTTTCCATCGCTGTAGAAGTTTTATAGACAATTTTCCTATCCTGCAGTCTACGATTCATTTTCATCATCGTCTGAATCGTGTCCTCGCCCTGTTCATCGATTTCAAGATGGCATTTGACTATGTTTTACTATGGTATGAGTCCGGAATTTATTCGTATATTGAAATTTATGTATGACTGCATCGTTTTGTTTTAGAATCAATAAAAAATTTTCTAAAAAAATTGAATTAACTGAAGGTATTCTCCAAAGACAGACACTAAGCCCTTTGATTCTCATACTTTTTATATCAGATTTTGGGTAGTAGTTGCGCAATAGAAGCGTGGAAGGCATTAACATAGATAGAATACATGATTTGTTCTTACTTCTGTATGCGGACTACGCAGTTGCATTTGCTTGTTCTCCTGTGACGATGAGACGACTTCTATCCGCGGTCAAAGATCATTGTGACGCGATCTCAGTTGAGATAAACCCACAGAAAACACAAATTGTACATTTTAGGCGCGGTTGTGCGAAAACAACAGAACAATTCATGTGCGGAACAAGCGAGATAACAGTTGTAAATGATTATAATTATTTAGACGTAAAGTTTTGTACTACTTCTTTCGATCGGAGCAATTTTGAAAATGCTGGCGGGGAGTAAATGCGACTCGTGGGATGCTAAGAGGAAGTCGTTTGACAGCGTTGTTGCTTCCACGTTATTGTATGCCGCCTATTAATGGGGTCACCGGTATCTAGATGAAATTGAAATTATACAGACAGCGTTCTTCTCTCTTTGCCGTTGAACACTTCCAATGCAGAATTGAGACTGGTATTGGACCTGGTAAAAATCGCACACAAGGTTTTTTGTATAGCCTTGTGTTGGGTACAAAACTTACTTGCGTCAGAAAAGACAAGACTAGCTCGAATTTGCTTCCTGAGGCAGATTCATCTGCACTAGCATACAAACATTCATGTAAAGTATAATTGGGTGGGTCAGTTAGATACAATTTTAAAAACTCTGGGACTTCCCAATGCCTGGGACTCTTTAGACCCTGAGCACTGGAAAGATCTCATGAGCGTGTCTATCAAATAATTTAGGGTCCATTTTAAATTCACCAATTTGTTAATAACGCAACAATCTTCCTCGATGTCATATACAATAATTAGAACCCATCTTGATGCACTTGCCTGGTACCTATCGCTGCCTGGACAATTCTTTATGGCAGAAGCTTTGCGCAGCTTCGTTTATCATTGATACATAGAACAAGATTCCGAATTACAGAGATTTCAAATATTATTGACAAGGCAGCGATATGTACGATATGCAACATGCACGTTCAGGAATCTATAGCGCACTTTTTGTTGGAATGTCCACTGTATGTTCAATATAGAAACTACTACTTGTCTCCAATTATTTGTGAGTTATCTGAGCGCGACAATCTCAGAGCCTTGTTTCAAGCCGCCAACGTGGATCATTTTCAAAGAATTTTATTGTAAATATATAATAGTTTGAGACTTCGATCTTTCATATCCAACGAGTGATTTGAGACTTACATATTTTTTTTTTCTCTTTTTTATAAACTTTCCTGTCTGGAGTTATTTAATCGAATATTTATAAGTCATGACGATCTGTAATGATATTTTTTCTTATTATTTTTTTATATGAAATTATTGTAATTTTTCCTTCATTAAAACCTCATGACCTTGTCGTTGGTATGGAGGCTTAAGCAGCCGGACTGGCTTGACCGGGGACCGTGTGGCCTGCCCAACGTGATGGTTGTGTCTGACATCCCTATAATCGGGCTCTGTCAAAGCTAACGGTTTGGTTCTCCCTATAAACGGTTTCTCCATGAATCGGGACCCCGCGAGGGGTCAGGTGAACGGCACGGGGGGCACGCCGGGCGGCATCGGGTCAGCCTCTACTGTAGATGGTTGGGGCTTCGATCTCGTTATCGAGGCTCAGATAGCGAGAAGAGCCTTGGGGGGCTAGTATCTTTTCCGGAAGCGACCAAATCGCGGCCGCTAGACAGAGCGGTGGTAAAACTTTCTGGTTTCCGGAGCCAACAGGACCAGCTCATAGCGGCCCCAATCTAAGGTGTGTAGATACCGCGCTAAAAGATGCATAGCACAAGGGAAGCTGAGTCGCGATCGATTCCCTAGGGATACCTGGCACCCTCCCTTTGTATTTTAGCATTACAAAATACAAATATACAAATTTACTCGTGGGAATTTTTATAGACGAAATCACTAAACTTTCCACATAACCGATGAATTGGAGGAAACTCGGGTGATACTACCGGGTTCCGAAGCTTTGGAGGGAGGTAACAATCAATTAACTTCCATTATACGAAAAAATTTCAGAACTTATAGTTAAAGAACAATTAGAAAATTTTTTAAATAATAATGAAATTTGAATTTAAGAACAATCTGGCTTCCAAAATAAATATTCTTGTGAGACTGCATTACAGCTAGTATTAGATCAATGACATAGTATTTGATCTTACGACAGTCATAAGCGAGAAAAAATATGTAGGAATTATATTTATAGATTATAAGCGCGCATTTGAAACTATTGACAAAAATATTTTAATTAACAAATTATTTTTATATGGTATCAGAGGTTGACTGGTTTTGATCTTATGTTTTCAGAAGAAATTGTGTGAATAGTGTAAAGTCAGAAGAACGAGGAGTAAAGTATGACGTACCGCAGGGTTCTGTTCTGGGTCCGATACTTTTCATATTATACATTAACGACTTAAAACATTTCGGGGGACATTGTGAAATCATAATGTTTGCTGATGACACAATGCTATTTGTTTCTGATAAAAATATGAAAAGTATGGAACGGAAACTTAATACTGCAATTTCTCTGCTGAGCACCTGGATGAGCAGTAACAGCATGTTTCTTAACGATAAGAAGACTTTTTATATGATTTCGAAAAATGACCAAATGAAAATGGATAGAGATTTGATGATTCGATATAAAGATGATGTGATTGTAAGAACCCGAGATATTAAATATCTCGGTGTTTATTTAGATGAATGTCTGAAATTTAAGAAACATGTTGCATATGTGAAGGGTTATGTTGGTGGTAAACTGGATTTGCTGAACAGGGTTGGAAATTGTATTGGGCCCTGTACGAGAAACCTAGTTTACAAAACCATGATCGCTCAGCATATGTAATACTGGTCAACGGTGTTTTTATACACTAACCGGCAGGAAGTGGAGAGATTGCAGAAATTACAGAACAGGGCCATGCGAAGAATTTTACATTGTAATATATACACACCGATACGCGACATGTTAGAAGCACTGAATTTTTTAACCATTGACGAGCGAATAAAGCAAAATGTTTTAATTTTAATTTTTAAAATGAAGACTGGCGATGTGCCTTCTGAACTTTGTGACAATGTACAGTATGTTAGTGATATTAGTAATAAAGTTACGCGACAGAAAAATAACATGTGATACCGTTGAAACGTACGTTGGGAGCTCAAAGAAATCTATTATATAAACGGGTTAGATTGTTTAATGAACTACTGGAAGAAGTAAAAAATGCGCCGAATTGAAATATATTTAAAAGAAGATTAATGTTTTGGGATAGTCTTATCCCAATGTGTACGATAGTTTTAGACAAAGGACGGAGTAGTGGAATCTATGTATTTGTTTGTATTTATTTATTTTTAATTATGTGGATTGCGTTTTTGTATGTGACTTTAATTTATTGGTCTGTCTTATAAAGTATTATGTATGTCCTATGTATTTTATTTATTATGATTTATTTATTCATAAGATAGTAGTAACATAATGACTATAATACATAACCTGAAAAACGATATCAGGTGTAATGTATTATAATTGTTTCAAAGTCGTCACAGAAAAGAACGATGACTCATATAAGAATTTGGCGACCCAGCAAAAAATGCTGGAAAATCTAAAAATTCTGACGGCGTCGGTAGCGTACGGCGGAACGTAACACCTATCCTCCACTCATGGTCCACTGAGATGACCCTGGTCTAAGAACTCGCTGTCCAAAATACCAAAAAGTAATATAAATATAAAATTTTAGAAATATACTACGAAAATGATGTTACCTTGTAAAGAGAATGAGAATTGAATTTAGCAATCGACTTTTAATGCCGATTTATTTAAAAACTCACGTATATAGATAAGAAAGTTTTGTTCGCTAATCCAAATACTGCTGTTTATATTAAGTTACATGATAACAGGTGATGATGGAATAAGAAGCATTAAAGACGATGTTTAAATCATTTATTTCGAATATAAATGCAGCTATATTGCAATTGCGATACATCTCTATTACGATGCCAACGGATTTTATACATTATGTATAAAGTTATTTACAATTTGTTTCGTACAATTTTTCATTCAGACTCACTTGTGTAACCGAAAGGTCAGGAATAAAATTCACAGTGAGGTCTTTTCCCAACACGGGTTTCACGGTCTTTGTCTCCGTACGGGTGACGATATTGAAAAACGGTGTGCGGTGGATGTTTTCGCTGACCAGGACGACTGGCTCGGTGCGCAGCCCTCGAATTCTTCGAGAACGGTATGGTCGATCGCATTGAGGTTTTTGTAATTAATGGAGACGCCTTTTATTTTACAGACTACCCTTGTCTTGCCAGACGCGTTGCGAACGGTGTACGCGTATGCTTTTGGACCTATGCTACAGAACATGGTTATGTGCTCGCTCGCCGCGAGTTCGGAAACTATGTCCCCTAAATGTGTGCCTCTTTTAATGTCGCACGCGCCAGGTGTACTGACATAGATTGTACAATCGGTGTCAAAATGAAGGCAACGATCCTGCAGCTGTTCCAGGTAGCTGTACAGCTTGAGACGCGCCTGAGTAGTTGTGTAACAGGCGAGGAAAACGTTGGTTATTCCTTGCATCTCGACAGCTTCATCAACGATCTGGAATGTTAATGATAAAGCCTCATCATTGATGGGGAGAAACCCTGCAACGACCAAACGTGCATCTGTGAGAACAGTGATCAGTTCTTCCAAGGTTTTAACTATTCGTGTTTTGCGCTAATTGTCACGTTGCCCCAGCTTACCCCACATCGAATTTAGCCCTAGTTTAGCTACCGACCGCAGCCCCGGGTTCTTGCAAATTGTCTTTTTTGAGTTGGATGTTTTCGGCCGTCAAGTAATCGGCAATGTAAGCAGCCTTTTACTTGTCGGTGACGCATTACTCAGAAAAAAAGCTAGCCTCTTGTTTTATTTTGAGAAAGGCGTCGATGTATTCAGCGAAAAGACCGCCTTTACCGCTCGATTTGTCGTAACGCGTTGTCTTGTATTGCCAGATTTCATAAACACACAAAAATTTTGTAGCCCATGCGCACGGCGTGGCGCAGCTCGTCTGACACGTAAGTGCTTTTGAACCATCGATCCTGCTTGTCCGCGTGTGAGCAAGGATCGTGGTTCAGGTGTTCAGCGCACGTGCGGCAAAGTGCAAAGATGAGGCGACCACCCATACGCACGGGGAGGACAGGATGCAAGAGCTTGTTCGGAGCGAGAAATCGGCAACTAACGAGACCCTCGACACGTTCCAAAGTTTTGTCAAGGCCCACGAGTTCGAGACATTCATCACCGACGAGGATTCTTGGGTGCCCGACAGGGCACCCAAGAATGCCGTTTTTGCAAACCCATGCCTCTCTAACGAACGCAAAGATTTCGCTGCTTCCTCATCGGTTTCCGAGTATTTCCTAAACGAGCACTCCCACTCTTCCACGAGCTTGTAACCAGCACCCTTGATTCGTTTAGAAACAGAGCACGTTCGCTCGTACCGCTCTGTTAAACTGTCGTAAACGCGTTTTTTTCTTTCGTACGTGGGGCATCGGTCGCGTTCGGCCTGGAAACGTTTAGGGCCAATAACCGTGCCAATAACAACCGTAAAACTGATGAACGGTGTTTGTGGGCGGGTGATACCCGTCTACGAGAACCCTAACGGACAGACGAATTTCGCAACCGCGCGAAGCGTGTTGAATCGTGACATCGTCGGTTCTTTCACGCAGCGCTAACCACTTTAAGGCCAAGGGTGACTGTCGATCTGCAAGTCTGTACACGCTGCGCGAAATCAGTCCTATCTTGATTGCAGGCAGGAAATTTTTGCGGAGAACCCTATTGCATAACGATGCGAATGTACACGCTTCTGTGAACGGGCAGACGTCACCGATGTCGAGCAGAATTTTTCGAAATGCGAGACAGGCCAAACGTAATATCGTCACGTCCATTTTGCAGTAGTGGACAATTTCTTTTTGGAAATCAAAAACGTAGTTTTTTTATACGAGATCGTCGTACCAGTCCATGAACTTCTTTCTAGCATCGGTGTTCATCTGGTCGGGCGAATAAATCTTTTTGTCCGGTAAAGGTCCGACGTAATTTTTGTTTGAGACAGTATTAAAAAGATGTGGAAAGTAGCCCTTCTCTTCGGGAAAACCGAAAGCTTTGGGGAGTTTGCTCAATGCCATGTGGAAATAGTCGAGACTGTCGATGAAAACGATCTTTCCCGCGTAAATCATCTGGATTAACTGGATTATTTAATAACAAAAATAACAAAAATTATCCCGTTTAAAATAAGCTGTGGAACTTTGCGTCGCGTTTCGATAATGTGGCGTAAAAGAAATATCGCGTCATATCCCTGTAAGTTTTGGGGAATGCACACTATCTGTTTGAAAGAGGTATTTTCTCAGAGAACGTAATCGCAAAATTCCTTCACAGGGTAACTTTTCAGTCCTTTCATACACCGCGGACACGACTTGACAGAATCGCACACGCTTTTTGACGGTATGTACGAATCAGCGCGTTTGTGCTGGTCGAAGCACTGTTCACCGAAAAAATACCGCCGGCAGTCACCGCACCGGATCTGTTTCGCGATTTCGCATCGCGGAGATGACAAACATCGCGGGCATTTCTTGATACAACAATGTTTTCCTACCACCTGGTACCCTGCATTGCAGAGCTCCCAATAGTTGCGAACACCGAGTGCCCCAGTAATGTTTAAAACAGGCTCGAAATGGTGCATGTTTTCGTAATACAAGATGAACAAAGTGTGCGCCACGAAACCGAAAACGAGACGCGTTTCATCACGGCCGTCGAATAAAGGCGATTCGTTCTTTTTACCGATAGACCTACATGCGTACGCGACAATCGCAAACCTTCTCCTGGCGAGTAACCACTAAAAACTTTTTATCTCTTCGATTCCACAACCGTTCTCGGGAACCGTCACCCCAGCGGTCCTGGTCAGCTCGATCGCGTTTTCTTTCTGAAATGGACGAGCCGCTCTTATCTTTACCCAAGAGTCGTGCGCTTTGCCCGATCGCGAAGACCTCCGTACGGCGTAAGCTCGCGGCGTTCCTCGCGATCGAGCGAGGAAGACACAAGTTATCACCTTTGACAATGCTTAGTACAGACCTTTTATTAACATTGCCGAACGTCAGCTTCAACGCTTTTCCGGATCCTTGTACGCCTTTCACGATCGAACAGTTGATCTTTAATTCTTCACCAATGTCGAACACGGCGTTGCTCTGAGCGATGCTGAAGATCAAGTTCGACGCTGCTGAAATTTCAAATGGGGCGGAAAGAAAACCACGTGTCTCCGTGCGCAAACCCGAGTGGCAGTAAACTCCGATGTAGTCACACTCGTCATGGTTCTCCGTCAAAGTAGCGTGAAGATCGTCAAAAATTTTCTTCAGTGCATCTTTCAGGGCAGCGGGGGGTGGTGGTTTCCTTAACCTGACAATCAGTTTACGACCCTGTGTCCTGAAGCGCGGGAAGTATCGACGCGTATCATTTTGGATACTGGTGCATATCGAATACTTGCAAATGGATAAAACAATCGTTTGCAGGCATTAATGACGTCATAGGAGTCTACGTAAGTAGAAAATTATGTGAAATCTGACACCCTTGAAGAAATATGTGTAATAGATACAAAAAAAGAATAAAAATTATCATGTCTGTTGACACGATTAATGTAATTGATACTAAATGAAGCTAAGCCGCCTCACCGGATTTTGCAAACGTTGCAGAAAATTATATAAATATGATACAGTTGTAACTACAAAGGCACCGATGCCGACTGAAAATTTTCTGCACGCGTCAGTCGTAACTCGAAACGCGAACCATGAAGTTCATAATCGAGATGCAGGGTTTTACGGATAACTAAAATCTGTTTATTCCCAAAGAGATTATGAGAAAGCCTGAATTATGCCCTGAAAATACGTAGCTAAAATCAGTGGCTTCTGAAGGGGGAACAAAAAATGCTCGATGCTCTCGGTGGTGGCAAATTTTGTTATAAACTCCGATCCGAAAAGACGCTAGACATTGTGAAAAGTAAAAAGTTGTGGCAGCATGAGTTCGGTCGTTGAAAACGTATTCGCGTCGCACGTGTATGCCCTCAACAAATCGAAATCAAAGTTTGCTGTTGTCGAGCTCTCCTACCGCGACGTGAACACATGGTGCCCCAGCGGTGTGTTGTGAGGCCAGTACTGGTCCGGTGCCAGCCTAACAATTCATGAATGGCGCGAGATTATAAAGCACACAAACAAGCTGAGAGCCTTCGTCAACAACGGCCATTGCGATCCAGAAATACGGATTACACCGCAATGCACGGTATACGCCAAGACAGTGCATGACAAGCCAGCCGCGATCTTTGATACTACTGATGGTAAGACCAATTTATCTATGGGTCATTTATATAGATGAAAAAAACATTTTTACTGCGGGTTTCTTATGGATTACAGACTACAGTCAGCAGATTGTGCTCAACACGCACAAGGTGATACTCAAGGGCCTTCTGCGTGTAGCGCCGTGCGTCATGGACTGGCTCGAGTTTCTGGATTACCATTCCGACGCGGTGAACCACTACTGGACACATGTGAAAAATCTTAAATTCACTGCTCGTTCGGACGATCTGCTGATGATCGTCAAAAGTTACATGTCGTCGTACTCGGAATTTTTGCGAAACGACATCGTGTTTGCGATTGTTTGCAGTGAGATGATTTTGTACGACGAAAATGAGTGTGTCAGCAGAAACAAAAACGACAATACAAGCGCAATGTTCCGGCGAATAACTTGAAAATAAAAAAGGAAGAGATTTCATCCTAACCTATTTTTAATATTAAGACATATAAGAACAGAGCATAAATGAGACGCATAGCACAATATGCAAGAACAAAAATTTATTCGGACGATTTATTACAAATCTTTTGTCCTTTTTCCTCTTCGAGCAATAGATCGTACAGCTTCGCAGAGGTACTCGTCAATTCTTTTCCTTCAGCTTCGTATTTCAAACCAGCGTCGATGATTTTCGAAAGTTTCAAAGTGAGGTCGCAAAATTCATTTTTCAGTTTCAAAAATCGCTGAACATCCTCTTCCTTGAGGTGGTATGTGTAGTGAGCCTTTTCAAAGATGTCACCTTCTGACAGGTCTTCCTATAACCAAGGAACAACCGTTTTCACTTCTTCCATCAAAGTCTCGACCCTGACACACTCACACTGCACCTCTCCTAGTCTTTGATCGCGTGCTGTTTGGACCTTCGCAAACTCTTCTTCAACCCACCGCACGAAAACACTGAGCCCCGTACGTGCACCACCATAAGAGACCATTTTGTACTGTGCTCTCTTCCTCAGCAACCAGGATGTCGTACAGGGCCTGGGCACTGCGCCCCGTACTTTTGACTTCTGTACATGTTTTGATGATTCGCAATGTCGATCGGGGTTCTTTTCTTAGTCTTGTAATATGACCCTTTCTTGCGCCTGTCTTTATCCAAAATTTCAGCTCTTTCCGCACACAGTAACAACGACATTCGGCCTTTTTACGTCGCCGCACAAACTCGTCATCAACCCACCGTATACAACAATCGAGTGCAGTCCTCGCGTCACCGTACGAAGTTTTTTTCAATGCAGAACAATAGAGGCGCTGTTGGCAAAAATTTTTTACAGAAAAATCTTTTCACACTGTCGCGAGAATCTTTTTTTCTTTCTCCACAAAGAGCTCGTACAGTTTTATAGTGCTACGCTTTCTTTTTTATTTTTTTACACCTTCTGATTTTCTACCGGATGACTGATATTTCATTTTTCAGAGCTGTTATTTTTGGTTCTGTCTCGAAAATTGCTGAAATGGCTTCTTCCTTGATACCGCACAATAAGTACACGTCCACGGGGTAACGTTCATCTGCTATCTCACGGTGACGCACCTCGAGGCTCTCGTAAGATTCTTCGAGCCGGTTTTTTTTTATCTCGAGCACTTAGCATTTTCCTTCGGCACTCTTTCAGTGGGTCTTAAACTCCTTGTCGACAGTGACAAGAAATCCTGCACCGCTCGTCGTGCGTCAAAAGTGGGAGTAGTTAAAAGATCGACAGACACTGTAAACAGCTCATTTGCAGAAAAACTGTCGAAATGGACGATTGCAAAAAAAATAGTTATAAATGCAACACAGGATCGTACACCCCAAACTCGGAAACGAGTGGGTTGTTTTCAATGTGAGATAGAAAGGCGGGTTCGCAAAAATGTGAACTGAAATCGTATACAGGTCGGCAAGACGACGATTCAAAATCGACAACGTCTAGCTCCGGCTCGATCTGCACGATTGGGGTATGTACGACGATAATCGATCTGGGGTATGTACGACTTGTACATGCGCTCTGTTTATTCCCGAGGACTTCCAAAGAAATAGATGCAGCTATTTTTATGTCATGACTATAAAACACAGCGCGTGCACTTGTTTCGTCATTCGCGAACGAATTGTGAATTCCTACATAAAATATGTAAAGCGCAATACCAGGACTTACAGCCCCAACAAAGAACTGAGAAGCGGTATAGAATTTAAAGAAGGTTTGCCGCAGAGCGCTGATTATTCAAACGATCCCGAGAAAACCAAGTTGCTTATTGTCGACGAAATTGATCGCGAAAATCTTCGAACACCGTCATGGTCGATTTGATCACAAAAGGCAACCACGAAATTGAAGCGAATTGAGCGAAATTGTTTCAACAGGCCCTCGTTCGCTTTATGGTAGCAAACAATCAGGAGCCCGTGTCGGCGCCAGCGCCTAAGGTGCTTCAGCAGACCCCTCCGGAAACCCCGGCTGCTCTGTCTGAGGACGCTGTCCTTAGAACGGTCCCCGCAAAATATCAGACGAAAGCACGCCTTTTGTTGCGTAGTTGCATGCCCAGCTCCAACATCATCAATCTTGTGAACGAGGCGATGCGCTCGAGAAAAACGTCGAACCCATTAGGGCGCCACCAGTTTGCTGCTCTTCTCAATGCTGTAAACATTCCCTTCGAGTACGTGGAAAACAGGAAACTGTGGAGCCTCGTGTCACCACCGAAAAAACAACATAAGCTCAGCGGACCAACCCTTTTTAAGACAGGCTTCGATTCGTCCGACTTGTCGCTGCGACCCGATACGAGTGCTTTCGAAGGTTCCGAAAGCGAAGATTACCAGAGCGGCGAGAGCAGGCGAAATACACGTGTGGCATGGTCGCTACTAAGAAAATAACCGACCGACAGCTAAAAAAGATCTATTACGACGCCGCGGTCTTTGCTGGCAAGCGAAGGTTGGTCGCTGCCACGCACCGAAAAGTCGATAAAAAACTGTGGAAGATTGGTTAGACAAACAGTCGGTTTAGAACAAACACCGTTCGGCGATCAGAAAATTCGTCCATAGACCGAACACGTTTGATAATATCGACTCTTTCTGGGAGAACGATCTCACCCAGATGACGAGTCTTAAAACATACTGCGCCGCCCTGTTCAACTGCAGACGGACCGCGGTAAAGAATATTTGAACTCGCATTTTCAAATATTTTGAAAAAAACAGGGTATACTGTTTTGAACTGTGCGAAACCCGTCTGTGAAAGCAAGTATCGCAGAACGTGTGATACGGACTCTCCGTGACCGTATCCAGCGATACCTGACACACACGCATGGCAGAAGGTACATAGACGTGTTCTCGAAAATCGTGGAATGGTTACGTGTGTGGTACAACAGGTCGTACCACACGCCTCTCCGTACAACACCGGCGAGCGTGACGATAGACAACGCTGCGAAAGTGAGAAAAGTCTTGAGCGAACGACTGCAAAAGTCGGGCAGCGGCAAGTGGAAGCCTAAATACCGCTTACACGACCTCGTTCGCATCAGTACCAAAAAAGTAGCCTTTCAGAAGGGTTATCAGTCAAAGTGGTCCGAAGAGATGTTTTACGTGTCGCGGATCTTGACCAGTAGACGACTAATCGTGTACGAAGTTGCCGATTTGAACGACGAAACAGTAGACGGTATATTCTACGAGCAAGAGCTGAGCAGTATCGGTGTTCAAAAACCCAAGCGACCACTCAAAGTGAACGAAGTTTTGGACACGAGGGGTCGAGGGCGTAGCAAACGGATCCTGGTGAAGTGGAACAATTTGCCGGACGATTGTGTTTCTTAGATACCTGAACAATAAAGTTCGACTTTCAAATGACGCTTCCGAGCAACGCGAGAATGGATAACTATCCAGATACCAGCGCTTCGCAGTTCATAGCCCCCCATAGTCACCAATGAGTCCCCACGAGTGGCGACTCATTGGTAACTGGGTAGTTGGTCTGAGCGAGATACAGCAGTTTCCTCGGACGTTTTCGCACATACCGAGAGAAGGTATGAAAAATGTTGTAGGTATGTGGACCTTCACAGGTGCCACGAACACTCCGATAGAAAGTAGAAAACACACCAATTTCGAGCTGGTTTGTGCGTCCATAAAATCAGGCGTGTAGAAGGACATGAGCGCTCTTTTGGACAAGACCAACAACGCATCACCCGTTGCAGGGCACCTACGCTTCGAAAGCAACAACGGTAGTCACGTCAGCGTGACACAGGTGTGCAAATGCGTAGATACCGAACACCGATTCACACTGGCGCCCAACTTGTGCGACATTCTGGGTTTTAAGCGCCGCGAAAGAGAGTTTTGACTGGGCAAGGACAAGACTCTGCGATCGCATCGTCCCGCTGATCTCTCATACGGTTTACCACCCGTCATGTTTGTTTACACGGACGTCTGTGAGTCGCACGTAACGGGGAATGTTCAGACGCCACTACTGCGTGTCGTACCTATTTTCCAGGACCGGTAAGATTACGGTAGTACGCGATTGCGGTCATTTTCGCACATTATACACATCCCTCTTTTCAAACCAAATTTCGATACGATCGAGGTCATTATAAGGGATAAATTCAAGAAAACTCTTATTATTCGATCGCGGGACACTGACTGTAACACTTCACTTTGAACATGTGGACTGATGGATCACTACACCGATCAACACGGCTACGGCCGTATACGGGTCTACGTGGGTGGACAGCGCCAACGAGGAAACGGTATCGGGTCTTTTCTGGGTGGACTATTTTGCAGAGTTTTACCGTTGATAAAATCAGGGGCGAAACTAGCGGGTCGAGAAGCTGCAAAAGCCGGACTCGGTGTGTTGACAGATATGGCAACCTTTCGTCGTCCCCCCAAAGAGTCTATAAGAACACGTTTGTGTAAATCCACAGCCAATCTCAAACGAGCAGCGGACGAGAAAATTGACAGGGTGATGACGGGTTCGTGTTATAAAAAACGGAAAGTTTCTCGTACAGCTCATTCGCGCGTTGCCAGGCTGAAGCGAAAGACCGTGAGACGGAAAAAGATAAAAAGCAAGGTTAGGAAGACTGTGAAGAGACGTGCGAAGAAATCGAAGCGAGCGATTAAAGACATTTTTGGCTGATGGCGTTTCTACATACTCATTCATGCGCGTGCATGAAGTCCGAGCTCAACCTGTTTACACTGCCGCCGACGCAGGCAGCGATCGAGGGAGGTTCATGGGTGCATTACAAGCCGATTTCCTCCCTCACGGACGATGCCCCTTTGGAGTTCGTCGTGGAAGGTAACAGCGACTGTTACCTTGACCTGGCACACACTAAGTTGTCGGTGCGGGTAAAAATGGTCCCCCGGGCAGAGGGCGTTGCAATCGACGCCGGAGCAGGCGTCGATCGCGTAAACAACTTGCTGCACTCTCTTTTTCCGCAAGTCGATGTTTACCTGAATAAAAAATTGGCTTTTCTGTCGAACAATGCTTACGCGTACCGTTCGTACATAGTGCTTAATTGCTAGACGCTGTTTAGTTACGGATCTCCAAACGGTTCCGTGGAATGTCGACACAGCCGATAAAATGGACGCGGGTGCCAACGACAACGCAGGGCTGGAGCTCGCAGAGCTCTTTTCGCGGAAAGAAAAACCGTCGACCTGCTGGGGCACATTCACACCGATCTAATGTCTCAGAAAAAGTTTCTGATCAACGGCGTGGAGCTGCGGTTGCGGTTAAACCGGTCCCGCGAAAGTTTTTGTTTGATCGACGCCTCTAATGCTTCGTCACTGCGAATAGTCGAGACGTCCATGATCGTGCGCAATGTGAAGCTTAGCCAAAGCGTGCTGTTGTCAAACGCCCGGAGCCTGGTAACCGGTACAGCATTATACCCTCTTACGAGAGTCGATTTGAAAGCGATTCCCATTTACAGCAGTGTGCACTGTGAGATGCTGGACAACGTACTAAGAAGAAGAAAACAAAGAATCGTACTAGGTTTCTTCGACAATCAGGCTTTCAACGGTGTCATCGACGTTAACCCGTTCAACTTCAAAAACCACGGTATCAGTTACCTCAGTCTTAACGTGAACGGCGTACAGATACCGAGTAAATCGCTGCAGCCGGACTTTGCGAGCAAATTGTTCGTTAATGCGTACCACACGCTGTTTTCCGGTATAGGGATTAATTTTACCGACAATGGAAACTGCATTACCAGGTCGGATTACCCTGACGGGTTCTACCTGATGGCGTTTGACCTGACTCTCGACCTATCGGCGAATTTGGACACGCACTGGAACCTTGTCAAACACGGTAGTGTGCGAATAGAAGTGCGCTTTTCAGCGCCTCTGGCCAGAACGGTCAACTGCATAATTTACGCAGAATACTACAATATTCTCGAAATCGACGCTAGTCGTCAGGTGATTGTCGATTTTGGAGGCTGAAAAAGTATAAAAGACCCCAAGTACGCTCGAAATTGTGTATTTGGAGGTATGACAGGGTCCTGATGGATACGCTTCAGATACACCGAGCGTTGCAAAATCCACCCACACCCAACACAGGCGTGTTTGCGGCCGACGAGATACCCGTTTTTTGGCCCCGACCAGCAGCGTTCGTGTTCAATTGTGACCGAAAAAGTCAACC